>JAWQFJ010002365.1:117409-148762 GCA_034096865.1 Theodoxus fluviatilis
TTCAGGGCTGCCAGCTCCTTTAGAGGAGCTGCTTCTGTTTAGCTTGGATCTCTCCTCACTGATTCTAGAGAGGTAGCAAACTGTGAGGTCGTGGCCATGAGGAGAGAGCACGACACTGGCATACTCATCTTCTGAGATGATGCGAAGACTTCCATCTGGGAGGACTTCAATGTTGGCTCGAGCAGCATTCTTGGGCCACAGTGCTTCACCCACATCAGCATAGAGAGACTGTAAATCAGCACAGAAATGCAGTATCAGTCCATGGATGCAGCACACCAGGCATCAATTAAAAAACCTAGCAGTATCAGCTTGTCTTCATTTGTCCACATAGCTAAAGGTATACAGCATTGTATAGCATAAGTGCAGTTGTGCACCTCATGATGGCAAAGCAAAACATTTATCAATTTATTAGGCACCTCCATTATATTAAAAAAGTAGCACCAAGAGAAATTGTTTCTTGACTTTCAAGGAAGGATATGTTGACATTTTAATTTACAACCTCCAAGAGCTACTTACCACAACACTTCCGTCAGGGAGGAGGTCTGGACAGAGATAGGGCCTTTCAGCAAATCTGTTCCTGAAGTCCAGAGCTTGGAGAACCTTCTGACGGTACTGGCTGGTCACGAACTGCACTCTCTGCTCCACGGATGTGAATCCTGCTATGCATGCCATACACTGATTATCATATTTGCCCAATAAGTGGATACAACCCTTCTATCTTGGTTAAAAAATAATCTACTCAGCATCAGACTACTCCTTTGATAATCAATTATAAGATTGCACTTCAGATCATTAAAATCAACATAGGACTGCTTTTGTAATTCAATAATGGAGGTCTACAGAAAAGGTTTTGTATGTATTATAAAATGTAATAATAAAGAAATTTCAAATGCATCTTTACCATTGTCACTGTCCATAAAACACTTCATAGCCATGGAAGTTTATTGAGCAGTGGTAATAATATCTCCATCATCACACTGTTCTCTGAGATGACTGTCAAGTCCTACTTCAACAGTCTAAGCTTACATGCACCCTTTGTGTCCATGATGAAGTAAGTCATGAACAATCAGAAACTAAAGACCAAGAAATCACAAGAAAACCATATAACATGCTCAATCAAAAATGAACTTTAGAAAAACACAAGGCAGGCCAGAACATTATCCTCATCTATTGATCCATCATATTTTCCCATCATGTGACAACCCGTCAAGATTCAACTATTGCCACAGACACTTACCATGAATGGGGTGGCAGTTAGGGTCGGGTTTGCTGTGGTGTTTCATGACAGCTCCACATGGTGAGAGCTGGAGGCGGGAGCCATCCGTGTACCGCACCTCCACCGCATCGCTGGCCAGCAGCACCATCAACACTGGCACAGGAGTCTGCTCCACCTCCCCTGCCTCAGTAGCCTCCCCCATCATCCTTGCATCACTCCCCACAGACCTGCAGTGCAACAAGCGCTTATCATCAGTGGCTTTTGGTACTTGACCCTTAAGAACACTTTATTTCAATAGGGGCGTGTGTGAGTGTGTCACTGTGTGTGCGCGCTGCGCGTGCATGCGTGTCACTGTGTGTGCGCGCGCGCATACGTGTATGCGCGTTTGCGACTGTGTGCGCGCAATCCCACACAAATCTGTGTCACTTCGTTTCCGTCCGTCCGTCCGTCTCCGTGTCGGTCTTCTCTGCCTCTCTAGTTTCAAGCTTCAGCGTCTGGAGCAGACGATGCCATATTAATATTTACCTGCGACAGTCACAGTTCTGATGAGGGAAAACCGCGTATCACAATCATAGTAGCGCAGCACACAATCACGCGCTATTCTGTCGCTGACGAGTACTGCATTGTCGATTTCAGCAACACCACAGGATGAAAAAGCATATCGATCGATACAATGGTGACTGAGTGGACTAGTTGTACTAGCTAATGTGCAACCAACGAATGCGTTCAAACACGATCTGCGCTCTCCAAGGGAAACTACTCCCGTTACGCGGAAAATAATAAAACCTCCAGCTCGTCCATAGCGTGATCATTTTCTTGCGTCAAATGGTCATTGTGCATATTTTTTAATATCTACATTATATCTGTGCAACTCACTGCTGTTTTTATAATCTATAAGCGATGAAAGGAGATTTTTGTGTTATGATATTTACTGCGCTTCTGTTCTCGACGCCATCTTGTTCGAAATCGCTGGTCATGTCACCGGCCTGAAGCCTAGCAGTTTTCGTCTGTGCTCGTAAACACGCTGTACAGGACTAACTGTGATTCATAACGTCCTACTGTTGTACATCATGGTAAAAAAAGAACCCGTAGATGTTGAGATGAAAGATGCCTCGGCCCCTGCCGCAGGTGGAGATTCCACTGAAGAAGTGAAAAAAGATCCAGATCTTCTGACTCTAGAAGGTAAATACTGAAGAAAACAACGAACAAATTTGTTTGATCATCTGATCACTCATTGGAGTACTCACAAACTCATCAACCTGAGTTAAATGTAAAGGAAATAGTTGAATGTCTATTTTTTTTTGTTCGCACCGAAAGTTGTTTACTCCGTCATCTGCCTGAGCTAATCGCTTTGTAAAAAAGAAATTATTCGTCTGTTACTGAGACCTAAGCTAGGCTAAGCGTCACAGACATAAGCGTATCGCACTGGGTGTGCATCTCAAAGGGTCAGGAAGAGAATACTCGTAACTGCGGTATTATACCTTGGGAAGAGAATGATGCTTTGTACCCAAGATGTTAAAATGCACAGGCTGATAATAAGTAGCTTTGCTTAGCCATGCCTTTCTAAGTAACTATGTATACATCTTTTGAAACACACAAGTGTGATTGCTGCTCAGGGTTGTTTCTGGCACACACACACACACACACACACCTTAACACAGAAGGAACAAGGGAAAACCCTGTGATTTAATTAATCTTTTTTCTTTTTTGTAAATATAATTATAAGTGCTGTCATTTACTTGTCCCCTTCTTTTCGGTTCCTTTTTGTTTAATTGTTCTTGTGCCATTGAAGGCTTCAAGCCGCAGGCTATACCTTTTTTCTCTTTTTTTGTGTGTGTACGTGTATTACAATTTTGATCTATTTGGTTATTTTGATATTGTTTCATTAAATTAAATTAAATCACAGGGTTTTACCATGTTCCTTCTTTGTTAAGGTGTATATAAAGATGCCTTTCTACTCTTATGAACTTACACGGATGATGACCAATAGGGCTGCTCTGTACTTAATCTCAATTTACAAAGCATTTTCTGTTTCCACTTTATCATTTTTATGTTTGTGATTACATGTTTTCTTTCTTTCTTGCAGACATCAGAGAACATGTTCGTCATATTGACAAGGCTGTTTCAACTAAGGAACCCCGGTTTATATCTCGGGTTCTTCGAAACCTAGTATCACTCCGAAGAAGGCTCAATACAAATGTTCTAAGGAAACTCCTGAATGGATACCTCACAGCCTCTCCCCAAGCCAAGGATGAACTGCTGGCTTTCGTGCCCCAGGTAAATGCATCCCTCATCATCAGACATCCCATGGGCTTTGGAGAGGGTGATGAGTACCTCAGGGCTTCCATACATGCAGACAATAAATTATCAATCCTATTGTATTCTTTCCATACAACTGCAGTGGTTTTCTATGTTCCAGACAATCTAGGTAGAAAGGGATCCTGTTATATTTTGTTGCAGTCTACTGTCACGGGTTTTTCATGTGCCTGACAGTGACAATCAAATATTGTGGAGGTTGAGACAAAATGCATAGTAGTATAAATGATCAAGTTTTCAATGCATTGCAGGCAACTTTCAGGTTGTCAGTAGTACAGGGTGTGATAGAAATAACTTTTCATTTACATTTGCGGAGATTCTGGATGTGTCCCACTCCACTCACACACACAAACACACACACACACACACACACACACACACACACACACATACACACACACACACACTCACACACACACAAGCACACACACACACAAGCACACACACACACACACACACACACACACACACATTCATTGGTGGATTGTGGATAGTGTAGTGCAGAGTTATGCATTTGGTATCTGGATAACAAATGGATGGAATTGTGCTTTCTAGAATATTAAATATTTGGTTGTGTGTTTTCTTATTTTCTTACAGCCACTATCTAATGGTAGTTGTCATACTGTGTATTGCTTGCATATGCTTCTGCACAGTAAAATGATTGCGGGGTTACCTACATCAGCTTGTTTCTGGAAATACAAGAAATGTTTTGTTTAGCCTGTGCAAGTACAATGTAACTTCAATGCCTGTCAAGAGCTGGAGTAATAGGCATTCATTGGTGTCTTTGAAATGTAATCATCGATGTCCCTTGGCACACAGCCAATGGAGACAAATGGTGTGGCCGCCTCCCCACCATTCCGACCAAGGTCAGCCAAGCAGTCTACGCAACCTCTCCAGCCTGAGACTGAGATTTACCTCAACCTACTGGTCATCATCTTCCTCATCGACAACAAGAAGTATGATAAGGTGAGCTGTCCAGCTGTATATATCACTTCAAGAGATGATGTCCTGCACTATAATTAGAGTCAAGTGTTCCTTATCCACATGCTGTTGGCTGCTGGTAGCTCAATTATCTGACTCTATTTCTTGCTGTGGAAACACAGGGGGCATTGTATACTTAGTTTGTAGCTCAAATACATGTAATGAATTTTATTTTAAATATGAAAAAATGTGTAACTTTTAAAACTGTGAATCCTTTTTTGACTCACATGCGAAGCAAAAGTGAGTCTATGTACTCAGCCGTTTCGTCCGTCCGGGCGTCCGGGCGTCCGTCCATCCGGGCGTAAAAAACTTAAACGTTGGATTTTTCTCGGAGACTATTAAGTCTATCAACACCAAATGTGGCATGATGGTGTATGATGACAAGGCCTCAAAAAACATACATAGTGACTTGACCTTGCTTCAAGGTCAAGGTCACAGGAGCCATAAATGTGGTCTCAAAAACAGTCATTTTTCACATTTTCCCAATTTTCTCCCACGTTATTGAGAATGGCGACCTTAGCTACAAGTGGTATATAGGTCAAAGCAAGCCCTATCTTTTGATACCAGTTTGGTTGACCTTGCTTCAAGGTCAAGGTCACAGGAGCTCTTCAAAGTTGGATTGTATACATATTTTGAAGTGACCTTGACCCTGAACTATGGAAGATAACTGTTTCAAACTTAATAATTATGTGGGGCACATGTTATACTTTCATCATGAGACACATTTGGTCACATATCATCAAGGTCAAGGTCACTTTGACCCTTATGAAATGTGACCAAAATGGGGTAGTGAACCACTAAAAGTGACTATATCTCATGGTAGAAAGTGCCAATAAGCACCATTGTGCTTCCTATGTCTTAAATTAACAGCTTTGTGTTGCATGACCTTGGATGACCTTGACCTTGGGTCAAGGTCACATGTATTTTGGTAGGAAAAATGTGTAAAGCATTTCTTTGTGTATGTCATTGGTAGGTTTAGTTGTTTGACCTTGACCTTGAAGGTCACCTGAAGGTCAAGGTCATATAAAGGTCAAGGTCAAGCATGTGAGTCGTATGGGCTTTGCCCTTCTTGTTAGTATATCAAGATGAATTCAGTTGGTCATTTACTGCACAACAAAGCCTGTGTCACTTGAACGGCCTGTTTGCACTGCAGGCTGTGGAGTGCGCCGAGGTCCTGGTACAGAAGATCAAGCCCCTCAACCGACGGACACTGGACATGCTGGCAGCCAAGTGCTACTTCTACTACTCCAGAGCCTACGAACTCACAAATCGACTGGAGCAGATCCGCGGGTAGGCAGCCAGTGTTCTTGCAGAAGAAGGAGAACACATCATTTCTATGATGGGAGGCTGTTCCTGCCAGAAAAGATTGCAAGCTTCAAAATCAAAGCTATTGTTGTTGTATAAACATGGAATAGAAGGCTCCAATGGGCTTATATTTGTGTGCTTTCATGGGAATGTATAGATCAGCAGTGAGTGCTAGCTATGGTAATTTTGTGCTCCTTTTTGTTTCTGGAGTTTTTGGTGAAGCTTGCATTGACATGAAATTCTCATAGCTATGATTGTTTTTGGTCAATGCTTGCACAACTGTTTCATGACTTAGCATCTCTGCTTTTTCAGTCATACATAATGTATTGAATCAGTTAGTCAGTCAGTCAGTCAGTCATCAATCACCCATTTAGTCTTTAGTTTTTCAGGGTCATTGCAGCTGTATGCAGGCTCCTGGCAGTTGTGTTAATTCCCTCTAACGCTGTGCAGGTTTCTGCATTCCCGGCTGCGGACATGCACGCTGCACTCTGACTTTGAGGGCCAGGCCACTCTGATCAACCTGCTGCTGCGAAACTACCTGCACTACAACCTGTTTGAGCAAGCCAGCAAGCTGGTGGACAAGTCCACCTTCCCTGAGCACGTCTCCAACAATGAGTGGGCGCGCTACCTGTACTACCTAGGTGAGGGGATGATGGAATCCTTCTAATTGCTTCACAAGGAGACCTTGACGTGCATGTCGAAGTCCAATTAAAAGAGAGTATAGAATGGGTTCGGTGCTTCCGCTACCTAGATGGGCATGCAGATGTACATTGAACTGTATCTTTGAAATCAAGATCTTGTTCTCATCTGCATTTGCCTTGTTATTTGAAATGATACTCGAGCAGAGTTGTCAGAATGTATGTGAGACTGTGTGTGTGTGTGCGTGTGTGTGTGTGTGTGTGTGTGTGTGTGATCATATCCGCCAGCTAACCACCTTGATGAGAACTCCATATTTAAATTAGTTGAGTTGAGTGATTGCATGCAACATTACATACATCGTGCAAATTGGAAGAAAAGTGCCCCAAGAGGAAATCTTCCAGTTCAGGTTTGTCCCATAACCCTGCTGTGCTTCCCTGACTTTGCACATCATTAGTAGCAAACCTCATACAGTGTCATGTTCATTACTTGTATCTGCCAGGCACCACCGTGTGTCCTGTGCCCTGCTCTGCCTTGTTCCTGTGGCTGCCCCCTGTGTAAGCTGTGCCCTGCCCTGCCTTGTTCCTGTGGCTGCCCCCTGTGTGAGTTGAGCCCTACCCTGCCTTGTTCCTGTGGCTGCCCCCTGTGTAAGCTGTGCCCTGCCCTGCCTTGTTCCTGTGGCTGCCCCCTGTGTGAGCTGTGCCCTGCCCTGCCTTGTTCCTGTGGCTGCCCCCTATGTCAGCTGTGCCCTGCCCTGCCTTGTTCCTGGGGCTGCCCTCTGTGTGAGTTGTGCCCTGCCCTGCCTTGTTCCTGGGGCTGCCCCCTATGTCGGCTGTGCCCTGCCCTGCTTGTTCCTGTGGCTGCCCCCTATGTCGGCTGTGCCCTGCCCTGCCTTGTTCCTGTGGCTGCCCCCTAAGTCATCTGTGCCGCCTTGTTCCTGTGGCTACCCCCTGTGTGAGCTGTGCCCTGCCCTGCCTTGTTCCTGGGGCTGCCCCCTATGTTGGCTGTGCCCTGCCCTGCCTTGTTCCTGTGGCTGCCCCCTGTGTGAGCTGTGCCCTGCCCTGCCTTGTTCCTGTGGCTGCCCCCTGTGTGAGCTGTGCCCTGCCCTGCCTTGTTCCTGGGGCTGCCCCCTGTGAGCTGTGCCCTGCCCTGCCTTGTTCCTGTGGCTGCCCCCTGTGTGAGCTGTGCCCTGCCCTGCCTTGTTCCTGTGGCTGCCCCCATGTCGGCTATGCCCTGCCCTGCCTTGTTCCTGTGGCTGCCCCCTATGTCAGCTGTGCCCTGCCCTGCCTTGTTCCTGGGGCTGCCCCCTATGTTGGCTGTGCCCTGCCCTGCCTTGTTCCTGTGGCTGCCCCCTGTGTGAACTGTGCCGTGTTTGCCTGCTGCAGGTTCCATCAAGGCTGCCCAGCTGGAGTACTCCGAGGCGCACAAACACCTTGTGCAGGCCACCAGGAAAGCACCACAGCATACCGCTGTTGGCTTCAAGCAAGCTGTGAGTACCACTGATATCCTTTGACCTTTTTCCTTTTCTTTTTCTTTCTTTCTGTCTGTGAGATGAGTAGGTGGGCCAGACATGTTTGTTTATGGAACATATATGGTTTTTATTTTGTTGTGGACCATATTTTTGGATCGCAGTATTTCAGTGGTTCAAACACCGAGATGTTAACTGAGAAATCACGGATCTGGCCCCTGCCTGAGGTTGTATGTATTTGTAATTTTCCTGCTTAATTAAATATACTTTAAAAAACTGCAATCTGATTCGTGTATCATGCATTAAAAAATTCATTTTTCATTCATTCATTCATTCATTCATTTATTATTCATTCATCTATTCATTCATCCATTCATACATTCACTAATTCAACCATCCATTCATTCATCCATTCATTCATTCATCCATTCATTCATTCATCCATTCATGCATCCATTCACTCATTCATTCATTCATTCATTCATTCATGCATACATATTAACCGTTCATGTGACTTGTGCTTTGAATACAGGTGCAGAAGCTGGCCATCGTGGTGGAGCTGCTGCTTGGAGACATTCCGGACCGTGCTATCTTCCGCCAGCCCTCCATGCGCCTCTGCCTGGCCCCGTACTTCCAGCTCACACAGGGTAGGCACAGGCAGTCATTTAAGTTCTCAGTTACTAAGATTAAACACAACAGTGGCTGCTTCATTTATACTCACTTGCTAATGATACCCAACTATCAAGTAAGAAGCTCATCAATTGAAGTCACTTGTAGGCATATGTGAGTTGACCGCTATGCATACCAATGCATGTTATGTATAAGAATATAATGGTGGGGAGGGGGATTTGTTAGACATTGCCAAAGAGTGTGTGTCAGTTTTGACATTGCTGCAGCATGGTTTGTTGTTATTTATTTCTCTCCCCCCCTCCCTTTTTGACTCACATGCGAAGCAAAAGTGAGTATGTACTCACCCGTGTCGTCCGGCCGGCCGGGCGTAAAAAACTTAAACGTTGGATTTTTCTCGGAGACTATTAAGTCTATCAACACCAAATGTGGCATGATGGTGTATGATGACAAGGCCTCTAAAACCATACATGGTGACTTGACCTTGCTTCAAGGTCAAGGTCACAGGAGCCATAAATGTGGTTTCAAAAACAGTCATTTTTCACATTTTCCCCATTTTCTCCCACGTTATTGAGAATGGCGACCTTAGCTACAAGTGGTATATAGGGCAAAGTAATCCCTATCTTTTGATACCAGTTTGGTTGACCTTGCTTCAAGGTCAAGGTCACAGGAGCTCTTTAAAGTGGGATCGTATACCTATTTTGAAGTGACCTTGACCCTGAACTATGGAAGATAACTGTTTCAAACTTAATAATTATGTGGGGCACATGTTATACTTTCATCATGAGACACATTTGGTCACATATCATCAAGGTCACTTTGACCCTTATGAAATGTGACCAAAATGGGGTAGTGAACCACTAAAAGTGACCATATCTCATGGTAGAAAGTGCCAATAAGCACCATTGTGCTTCCTATGTCTTGAATTAACAGCTTTGTGTTGCATGACCTTGGATGACCTTGACCTTGGGTCAAGGCCACATGTATTTTGGTAGGAAAAATGTGTAAAGCATTTCTTAGTGTATGATGTCATTGGTAGGTTTAGTTGTTTGACCTTGACCTTGAAGGTCACCTGAAGGTCAAGGTCATATAAAGGTCAAGGTCAAGCATGTGAGTCGTATGGGCTTTGCCCTTCTTGTTTTTAATTAAAGTTTTGGCCTGGTAATTGAAAGAAATCACTACTTTGCAGTGATTCTTGAGGCTGCTGATTTTAATGCAGTTCAAATTGAGTCACTCTTAGAAACTTACCTTTGGTTGCAGCGGTGAGGGCCGGCAACCTGATGAAATTCAACGAGGTGTTGGCCAAGTTTGGCAAGCAGTTCCAAGCTGCAGATACCTACACTCTCATTATACGCCTCCGACACAACGTCATCAAGACTGGCGTGCGCATGATCAACCTCTCGTACTCTCGAATCTCCCTGGTGGACATTGCCAGCAAGCTGCAGCTGGACAGCCCTGAAGATGCAGAGTACATTGTGGCGAAGGTGAGGTTTCTGCCATGACCTGCAATATTGAATCTCTATGTCCCAATGTATACTGTGAGCCGAGTGTCACTGTTGTCAAGGGGGAGATTATCTCACCTTAATGGAGTTATCTCCCTTGGGCCACTGACCACCTTGCAGTGTTGTTGAAGCTGAGGCATTGTTTCCCAAGTGGCTGTGTGTGTGTGTGTTTGCATGTGTGTGTGTGTGTTTGCATGTGTGTGTGCATTTCATACCTCATTTGGTTTCCTCTGGGTGTTGATGTTATTTTTCACCAGGATTTGTGTTATATTTCAGTAAGCTGACAAATAAGACATTTTTATATCATTTCACCTTTAGCATTCTAAAGTTAATATTTCCTGTCTTTTTTTCTTCTTGTTTCTGATTTCTTCTTGTTTCTGATTTAGAGACTTATTTAGATCCATTCATCTGAATAGATCACAGCTGTCTCTACCACCATATTTAGCATTATGAGCAATCACTGACAATACTGCGTTTCTTACATTGTCCCATTTGATGTCTTCCCTACACTTTAAAAATCTTGCCATTTCCACCATTATTTGTGGTGGTGATAGTGAGGTACAAAATGCTCAGCAACATCAAGAACATTTATTCATTCACAAAGCACATTCACTCAACATGTAAAATACAGGCAGAATCCAAATGACCAACTACAAACAAACACAACGGGGACCACTACTCAGTTCTAGAGGTTGTCACTTCTGACTTTGCACGTTGCTCTACAGGCCATCCGAGACGGCGTGATTGAGGCCACAATAGACCATGAGAAGGGCTATGTGCAGTCCAAGGAGACCAGTGACATCTACTGCACCCGGGAACCCATGGCTGCCTTCCACCAGCGCATCAGTTTCTGCCTGAACATCAGGAACCACTCAGTCAAGGTGAGAGTGATGGGCTGGCCTTGACTTGGGTCTCTCACATGGCCTTGACTTGGGTCTCTCACATGGCCTTGACTTGGGTCTCTCACATGGCCTTGACTTGGGTCTCTCACATGGCCTTGACTTGGGTCTCTCACATGGCCTTGACTTGGGTCTCTCACATGGCCTTGACTTGGGTCTCTCACATGGCCTTGACTTGGGTCTCTCACATGGCCTTGACTTGGGTCTCTCACATGGCCTTGGTCTTGCTTGCACCACTTGCTGAGGCTCTGTGTGATTAAAGACAATTATTGACTTTGCCTGTTGGTTTACACCAACTGCCAGTAATGCAATTGGAACTCATGAAGAGTTTTTAACCCTATCTGTGTCAGGCCATTGTTCCCCAAATGTCACAGCTTTTTTTGCTGTAAATGGGTAGGTCTCAATGTGATGCAATGAGACCACAACAAATAAAGAAAGACCCAACAAACTATATATATATTCTGAAAGCTCTGATAATGAGCAATTTATTTATGCAATTGGTTTTGACAAACATGTATTGTGACCCCCCCAAAAAATTGATAATGCAACATGCTGATTTATGTGTTTTTTTATTTTTCAAGTATATCCTCACCCATGCTAACTAATAAGTGATATGATGATCAAATTTTTACTTCAAAAGGTCATAAAAATATATTTCTAACTGACATAAGAACAAAATTGGTCTCAGTTTACCCCTATCCGTGAATGTGGCAGCTGATCTGACTATACATACATTTACAAACTAAACTACGTTGAGAAGTAAATCACTTATTATTTGAATTAAACATTTAAAAAACTTCTATATAAGCATATTTCTACATGCCATATCAAAGAAAACACATTAGAAAACATCATCATAAGAAAGAATAGTTTTTATACAACATAATCAAGAAAAGAATAATTGTTGCATATACATTCATGACATTCACATAGAGAAAAATTTTATGTACAAACACTCATTCATCATTCATACAAATACTACTGAATAGACAAATGCAAGAATAATGCTCTACATCAGCCTATCAACATCTGCTATGTATTTGAAAAAAGAAACTGTATCATATTTCAAGGAAAATTGAAGATACAATAATTACAAAGTAGAGTAAGAAAACAGGTGAAAATGGATAGGTCAGCTTCAAGAGTCAACCATGCAGCAACTCAGTATGTGGTCCAACACTGCATCATCAAAGAATACTGCAAAGTACAGTGTAGGTGCAGAGTTTCTAGGGGGCTCACTTCTGGGTCCAGGGTGTCTGACACGGAATTCTATAACATCAGTTCTTGACACAGTCTCTGGAGCATCAACAACATGCCACTGAGGTGCTGCTAGCGTAATCGCACTTGATTCATCGTTCGACTCGAACTTGCATGATCACTGTCATCCAAGCTCTGCATTTCGGCTGCATCGAAGTCAGAGTCGAAATTCTCATCATCCACATCAACATCACTCTCATTTTCTTCACTAACATCTCTTGATAGAACTTGAAATATGTCAGATCGCTGTCGAAACCGGCTACCCTCGCCTGATGGTCCCGGCTGCTCCGCCATCTTTGTTTACAAAATTCACGATCTCGTCGCTCAAGAATACATTGCTTCACCACACAGGCTGAGCGCACAGATAGCCGAGAACTCTTAGCAGGGCCATATGCTATAGATAACACGTGCTCGGGTCACAAGCCTATTCACAGCCATTCCTCTGATCGCAAATACCTCTCCGCCTCTTCAAGGAGTACCTCGATCTCAATCTAAACACGTGTCTACTTCGACTCAATATGACTAAAAACTGTAAAAAAGATGATGTGTAAATTAGTTTTTGTGTCTAAAGCAATGCCATTTTACTTTTATTTGATCGTTTACATCAATTGACGTCTATTTCTTTCGTTGTATCAAGTATCGCGTCTCCGCACACTCGATGTAGATCTGTGATGGATGGGTGTCTCGTTCATGTTGACTGACAACGGTGTGAACAGAAAAAACAAAATAAAAATAGGTTGTTCCTTGGAAAATTCTGACTTAGGGTTTTATTGGTTCTACATTGGTGAAATAAATTACAGTAACTCGTACTAACAGATCAGAAGTGCAGTATCGGAGATATGATACTAAAAATAAACCAGGCCGAAATTTCGGCCTGAGCACTCTGGCGGCAGCACTTGGGGCCGAAATTTCGGCCCTGTGACACTTGGTGGGTTAACTTGTCTGTGGTTCTCCCTTTTGTATTTCTTCCACCCACCCACCCCCACCCCCCACCCCCCCACCCCCCCACCCCCACCCCCTTACAGTATTGAGTGGTGCAAGGTTCCTGGTCTCATTTTTTGAAAGTCATTAATTTCCTGTCAGATTCTGTAGGAGGTTTTAGTTATGTGAAAGTAGAGGGATAATTATTTTGTGGATGTGCTTGTGCTGTTTTGAACAGAAGTGGTGAGTGACGTGGGCAAATGGACTGCTTGTTTCCTGATGTGTCTTTATTCCTCCTTCCTTTTTTTCAGGCAATGAGGTTTCCCCCCAAGTCTTACAACAAGGACTTGGAGTCTGCTGAGGTGAGTTGAAAAACCCTTCATCTTCGCAGGAAGCACAAGTTCACATTGGGTTGTAGCCTGTACACTCATTCTAGTTTGAATATCACATGCACCTTGCCTGCGTTGCTTTGCTACTGCGTCTGTCTAGGTCTCTGCAGATGTGTGTGTACTTATATGTACATAATTGTGTGTTTGGCCACAAATTATGTATGCACAGGAGTATTGCTTTTTGCAGTGTTCATTTGTAGTTCCCTGGCCTAATGGTCTGCAGTGTTGAATTGTATTCCACTTGGCCCAAAGGTGGACGTTTTGTACCTAGGGTATTTTTGTTTGGTAGGTTTAGGTTTCAGATTTCTTTGCTTTATTGATTACATTAAATTTTATTCACACCAGTCACTGAACTAGCCTTCTAACCTGCAGCCAACACAGTCACCTTCCAGATGTTGTCAAACTATGCTTGCCTTGCTTTGTTTTCCCATCAAGTAATTTTAGAACACCAGCATAATTCTTTAATCAGGAAAACCTCTATGTGTCCTTCTTTGATGGTGTGTGTGACTGGGTGATAGAAACGTGTGAAAGGGCTGTCTTGTATGTTTAACATGCATGTATGAGATGTTTGGTGTGAGATTTCTCCCCTTATTCTGGTTTACAAGTCCTATTGTCAGCTTTGCTCTGTTTATGAATTATGCTGGGTAGGAAAAGTCTTACTCAGACTTTTCAAATTAACATTAACCATAGCTGGCAGATGTCAGAAGTTGTACTTGCATATCTGTACATGTGTATCAGTCCATGCAATTTGCCTTTAATAGCATCAGTTTACAGATATTCTTTCTTCATTGCTTCACTGGATCTCTTGCTGGAGAAGTGGAGACACCCAGCTGTTTTACTGCAGAAGCTCACTAAATGTGCATTGAGCAATCCTGATAGAAGTGGTCTGACATAGCATTTGTAAGCCTAACATATGGCATGAATGTGCAGACCAGACTACAGAAATCTGTTTTCAATGCCTCTGACCCAGGTTGAATATGCAGAAGACTAAGGTGTATGTAGCCGATTGTCCAGATCTGTGTGGAGAAATGCATCAATTATTCATAATTATTTACCATCAACTGTAAATAAAAGTATGTGCCTTTAAATTTTTTTTAATACAATTTTAAGATGTGCCCTTACAATACTTGTGACAGATAAACATTTGAACTATGGAGAGACAGAAAGAAAGAAAACCCAAAGGTTTTATTTAATCTGTTCTTGCTTTTCTTCTGCTGTCTGTTCTTCTGCTGGTGTATTCCCCATTACTGGCTTTATTTGACACCACTGGACTAGATACAGCTTGGTAAGGCCCATACTGAAAGATTGCTGTGCACTACGTATTTGGAAACTCCTGTTTTATCAGTTATCATTAGACACATTATTTGCCTAATCATAATTGATTTCCATTACTTGGGATTTTTTTTTCTTCTGCAAAACTGTTACAATACATGCGTTCCAGCTAATGTTTGCATTTGCTGAGGTGACATTTTACTTTGCTTTAAATGTTGTACAATGGGCAGTGGGGTTGTAAGAGGTGTTTTGGTGATGATGGTTGATTTTCATGGTGTATGTTTTGAAGTTACCATGCGTAAAGACAGCCTCCACTGGGTAACAGTGTTTCAGTATCACGTAAGAGAGGCACAGTGGCAGAGATCAAAGGGCAAGCAAGGCCCTTCATTGTGTGTTTCACCCCACTGGTCATCGCCTTGGTTGTCTTGTCTGTATCCATGATGTGGTGCGAAATTTGTAATTTGACCCTCTGACCTGTTGAAGGACCCCAAGATTGCAAGATTTCTTCTGTTGCTGGCCATGCTGAGAGTTAAATTTCACTTTCCCTCAGAAACATCCATCTGAGCAGTTTTCAAGCACGAGTGAGGGGTAGAGGTCCTAAATTCACTTCAACTTGATCCGGGAGGAAAAGATACTGGACAAAGATTGACTGGTGAGGTATCTTGCCATTTGGGAAAATAGCCACAGACTCATTCTTTCTGTTCAGTACTTGAGCATGGCTTTTTGTTAGCATTTCAGCCTCTTTAAAGGTGTGCTAACTGTAGAGTTAAAAGTTGAAGTTTGGGGGATGGGGGGAACTTGCAAGGATGAAATTGCAGTTGTGTAATGGAATGTAAATGATGGTAATCTTTTCACAGTTTTTGCTTTGGATCTTTGGGACAAAATCTATCTGTTATGAATCTTGCTTTCAGAGATAACTCCTATGAGGTGGGAGGGGTAGAAAAACTCAGTAAAGCCAAAGTGATTTTTGCCCATCCATCATGATTTAGTGAAAAACTTGGATCTCTGCCCATAATTTGCTTGCTTGAAGCTGACGCTATGCCATGAAAGTCTGTAGATTTATAAACAGTGCCACCCATGGTCTTATGAGAGAGATTGCTTGTGATTAGCAGTGTGTGATTGCTGGTTGCTGTAGTTCACATCAGTCAAGGAATGCTTGTCTCTGGTGTCACAGTCAAGGAGAAAGAGAATCATGCAAAATGCAAACACTTCCACCCACCAGGGTAATCCTCTGCAGGATAACTGTTCCAAGCATAACTGCCCTGGGTTACTGTGATGCCTCAGTGACAAGGACAGAAAAGTAAAGACAATGCACTGAAAGACCCAATAATTGTTTCCTTGGAGCAAGCTTCTATTTGAACAAGAGTGACAAGTCTTCTATTACGATTTTTGTAGTGGTCGTTTGGACTGTAGTAAGGATCAGTGTTTTTTGGCTGTGTAGCTACAACAAATGGGAATTCCTGGGGGATCTGGCTGTAGATACCAGAGAGAACTGAACAACTTTAACGTGTAGGCCACTGTTCCATTACATTGTAGGAAAACCCTATCAAAACCTGGTTTTGTACAAAGGAGTTTATGTAAAATTGATAACCAGTTTGGCACATGCTATGCCCTCAGGTGAATGGTTGCAGTTAGCAAGAAAGTCCTATTTGGGAGGGAGGGAGGGGGAGGGAGAGAGATTTTCTGTTTAAAGAAGTTCCAAGAAGCTATGGACCCCTAAGAATCTATGATGTTCCAGTGAGTGTACTCCATGAGCATAAATGTCTTATTAAATGTTTGGTAATTGTAATTTTGCACCAACTGCTGGCATAGCCATTTTTTCATAATCTTTTGATTTTAATTCAACAGTGTTTTATGCAGTTAATGCCTCCAATGCAGAACAGAAAATGACATACATTTAAACTTCACATGCATGTAAAGTAAATGTAAAGTATATATTTGAAACACATTGGATATCAACTCCTGAGATCCACGAAAGAAACAACTACTGTGAGAATGAGCAGTGTGTCTTGGTGGTGAACACAGCAATGCTTAGGGAGAGGCATAGAAGCTTTTCAGACATACAGTTGACACGACTACCAGCATTGAAAACTCTCTGACACATTTTCTTATATTGAGAAAGCAATCAACTCACACCTTCACACGTCTTCTCTTTCTTAATGTCTCCTTTTGCTTCCCTATCTGTCTCTGAATCTGCCTGCCTGTGTGTGTGTGTGTGTGTGTGTGTGTGTTTGTTGTGTGTGTGTGTTTGTTGTGTGTGTGTGTGTGTGTGTGCCTGTCTGTCTCTTCCTATCTTTCTATCTGTCTTTTAGGTTGTCTGCTTTGCTTGTTGATCAGTCCATGTGTCTGCCTGCCTGTCTGCCTCTCCTTTCTTTCCCCTTGCCCAGGATTGAACAGTGCTTTCAGTGCCTGAAGCTCTGGGCAGAGGGGAACAATGTTTCTCTGGAAATTGGAAAGTTCAACAGCAAATTTGTTTCTGGAGGTCTCACATTGCTCAGCTTTGCGCTATCACCGTTTCCAAACATGAGAGGCCTCAGGCAAATGTGGCATTGTCACAGCCATGTTTGCTTGTGTGCCGAGGATTTAGGCAGGCACAAACTCCCATTCAGGGCTGACGCTATTCTGTCACAGCCAGAGATTGGAGGAGTCTGCTGCTTGGACATCACTGAGAGAGACCTTTCTCACACCTGTGTGCAAACTGCCACCACGAGGTGCTCCATCAAATGCAGGTGTAGGCTAGATATGTTGTGGAATAAAATGTTAATGACAGCTGGAGGGATGGTGCGATTCCTTCATAGCTATAGTTTAACTGTGCAACTGAATGATAGCATGAACCACTTGTGAAAGTTGAGATGGGAATTGCTACATTGCTGTAAGAGGAGAGGATTTCATTGTCAGTTTCTTCACCAATGGTATAGC
This sequence comes from Theodoxus fluviatilis, assembly GCA_034096865.1. NCBI lineage: Eukaryota > Metazoa > Mollusca > Gastropoda > Cycloneritida > Neritidae > Theodoxus > Theodoxus fluviatilis. The sequence continues at coordinate 135,115 of JAWQFJ010002365.1, forward strand.
ACTGCATAGTATTAAGCATAGGTTTTTTAGGGGGAGGTTGTTTCAATTAATCCAAGTCATCCATCGTGCTGCTTCCTTTTCCCTTTTATATCTTGTATCGACTAAATGCTTGTTGAAATGCATTAGTTTTGTCTGCCTAGGAGCCATCAGTGAAGGTATTTTCACACTTTATAATTTCACACTTTGAACATGCTTCCTTCTTTCCCAGTACCATGACTGATAATGCAGAGTTATCCATAAGTAATGTCCCTCCAGTAACATAACCCCCCTCACCCACCCACCCAACCACCCCCTAAAAAGGGAATTTGAATGGAGCTCCATATCTTTCCAACATAGCAATCATTCAGTATGTATTCTGTTGCTGCCACTAATGTAGGTTTCTGTCAGCAATAGAGAGGTTTAGACATGAGGTGTGATTTTCCTGCAGAATGGAAAGCTAGAAGCAAGTGCGCACTCTCTCTCTCACTCACTCTCTTAGTCTTGGGTTATAACCTGCACTTTGTTCTGCATGGTAATGAGGTCGATTTGGCATTCAATGAAGACTTTATGTTTTGGCTGAGAGATCACTGCATTATCTTTGAAGGATCATACTTCATGTATTTGTTCCTACTACCCATTTTTTAATTTCTTTGTGTGTGTGTTTTGTTTTTTTCATTTTACATGTGTGAAACAGCAGATGTTAGTTTTGCCAGATGAGCACACACCCCACCACTGTTTATGTTACAGTATGTGCAGTGTAATTGCTGGCAGTGACAGTCTCTGCCACCTTAGCCAACTGTCTGTAGAATTCAAACCTGGGAGAGAAGAAAAAAAAAGAGAAGGATGAAGCTGCCCTCCTGTGACTCGAGGTCATGTGTATGAGGCAAAGGCATAATCCGACACTTCAAATATCTGTTGCAGGAGAGACGAGAACGGGAGCAGCAGGAGCTGGAGAGTGCCAAGGAGATTGCTGATGAAGACTTTGACGGCTTTCCTTGAGTACCCTCTCCGCCCTCCAAGCATCCTGCCACAGAGAAGGAAGCCAAGTTGCCTTCTCCCAGCCTCCACCATTTCTTCTAGACAAGATTCCAGCAGACTCTATGCTGTCTGTGGCCCACATGGTTTGGTTGCTGCTGGTGCTGCTGAGAGGTGAAGCCAGAGTTACAGGGTGGTCTTGCAGTGTGGACCGTCACAGCCATGCATTTGGACTTGACATTTCTCTTTCTAATTGGATATTGATGAAACCACTTCTTAGAGAAATGAACCTATGTGAATATTACTTTATGATGATGGTGATGCATATGGGGGTAACTTACCAGTAACTATAATCTCATGATGCTTGTATTGAACATAATTACTGAAAAGTTGTAAGGTAGAAGAATGTTGGGAGGGCATTTCTTCCCTTTAACTGCATGTCCTGGAATTTATTTTTCTTTGACTTTTCCTGTGTTGGTACACATGCTGCCATAGCACTGTTTGGTTTGTCAATCCCATATTAGTCTTTTCTTTACATCAGATGGAATGCGAAGTGGGTGTGATAGGTGGTATATGAGATGGTACAATTGTAAGTGATTGTGGCTCTTCTTTTGCATCTCTGATCCTCTCCTGTGTAGCTGATTGTGTAGAGAGTGGAAGACAACTTGAGCGTGGAAGGAAAGTCTCAGACCTGCCTGCCACTCGACTCGACACTCATGCCATCATCAAAAGTTGATTTCTGTTTTTATTATTACCCACTGATGTCTCCACCCATTGGAAGGATGCAGAAGCAGTGCGATGTGAATAAAGAATTTTGGATTTTCTTCAAGGATTTTGTTCTTCATTCTACATGCCTGGGTTTGTGTGTGTGTGTGTGTGTGTGTGTGTGTGTGTGTGTGTGTGCACATGTGCGCGCAACTGCATACAAGAAGATGTGGAGAATGCTGTGTTTACTGTTTACACATGTTCAGGAAGAAAAGTTGGTGAAATTATACTGCTCAAGGCAGACACAAGTGAAATTAGGTTACTAATTAGGTTACTAACTAGGTGACTTCATGTTGACAGAAGATTCTGGTTAAAGCTAGCCGATTTCACCCACAGAACAGTTCTTGACATGCATGCATTTTTCATGAGAATGATAACTTAAATTATTTTTTATTGGCATTGTTGCAAAATACTATAATGATACAAAGTTGGGGCTGGCTGTCAGAAGTTAAATACCTCTCGCACCCCATCTCCATTTTGCTTGGACAGGGACATAACTCCATGTTTCCTTTGTTACTATGGATGCTGTATGTACTGCTGTACATATATACTGTCATACTGCTGTACATACATACTGTCATACTGCTGTACATACATACTGTCATACTGCTGTACATACTGCTGTACATATATACTGTCATACTGCTGTACATACATACTGTCATACTGCTGTATATACTGCTGTACATACATACTGTCATACTGCTGTACATACTGCTGTACATACATACTGTCATACTGCTGTACATACATACTGTCATACTGCTGTACATACATACTGTCATACTGCTGTACATACTGCTGTACATACATACTGTCATACTGCTGAAGTTGTAGTAGCCTACTCAGCCATGCCTGTGACTTAACTAGTTAAAGGAATGAGTCATGAAAGTAACACTTCCTTTAGCCATTCTATTGCCAGGGCATAGTCGCTGAAGCATTCCACAGCTCCATGTAATGGACTGCACACTTTCAAATTATAAATTGAAAAGAGCATGTAAAAGGGATTAATGTTTTATCAGTATGGGGTTTCAGATGTGGTATGGGCAGAGAGGAAACGGGATCACACACACAGCTGTGTGCTGTCACCACCACCATCACCATCACCACCACCATCACCATCACCACCACCACCACCACTAGTAGTCAGTTTAGATGAAGAAAGAAAAAGTTCAGGGTGCTGGATGCTTAGAAAGTTTGTTATTCACGTTGCCATGATGCTCAAATAGATTACCAGAAGGAGTGAATGTACAGTTTGTTCATTGTTTTGACTGCAGCACTGCAAAACACAGAAAAAATGTGTGTGGATCTTTCATGCTTTGAATGAAGATGACCTTGGAAAGTTGTACATTTTTAATTAAGGCAAAAGCAGAAAGCACTCAGTAATATATAGAGGACAGTTTCATAATAGCATCCATTAGATTCACAAGTTTATATTCCAATGTTGTTTTTTTATGAAACCCATCTGGTAAAGGAAATATCAGGCTATCTCACACATTTGGAAACCAAGTTGAAAATGTTGACACTTGCAGAAAGAATCATCATAAACAGTTAGGTTTGTTGATCAAAGAACCCTTGTCACTGAAACAAGTATGCACCCATTCAGAACAACAGCTTATTCTTCAGTCCATCTGATTAACTAGTGCACATTCGGTCTTCAAGTGCAACCTTGCTCTTTCACCACACATATTTGTTGAGTGAGTAGCAGTTTTCATCACGTCTCTAGGGCTTCAAAGAAATTCAAGAAAGAGCCAGTCAAACTCAATACACCTTTATCTGCAGGGTTTTCAGAGAGGCAGAACAGGGTTAAAAAGGTACAGCAGTGGTTCTATGTAGTGACGCATCACCCATGTCTGGGTCTCAAATCGCTTTGCGCTTTACTCCCTAATCACTGGGCCGCTTTAACAATCCTTCCTTCACTGGCTTCTGACGACAAACACAGTGTCACTGACAGACAGCGCACACAGCCGAGTACGTACCAGCACCAACTCCACTCCCTGGGGAATATTTCCAACCAGATGCTGGCTCACTGCCGCATACAAGGGTTAATCGCACTACAGCACAGGGTTGGATTAAGCTGGTATGGGGAGTATCTAATGAAAATTACTGGCTACTGAGGCCTCTGCTTTATCCGACGCCACCGCTCCAACGAATGATTCAATGAACTTGCCAACAGTCGGCACATCAAACAGTCAGTCCATTTTGAGAAGTTTTGGAAGAAGACAGAGGAGGAAGGATAAATGCGTTGATCAAGTGACAAAACCAAAGTGAAAATGTCATACAGAACTCGTGTCAAAGCGAGGTGTCAATTGTTTGCACAATGAAGAGCCACGCCATCAAGACGGCGGATCAATTTTCAAGGGAGGGAATCGGAGCATGATACATGCGTGATTATAAAAGTTGTTTCCCTTGGATTGTTCCTCTTCTTGAAAAGTGTTGTTCAACGCTCGTGAATTTGTTGATCAATATTCTAGATCTTAGTGCTCCAGAGAATATATCATTCGGAACAATAACTAAACCAGGGTTTTTCTAATGATTTTTTTCTTCTCTTTTTGAACAGAATAAGCATTGCTGAAATATTTGCCTCGAACATTTGTCACCTTGTTAGGTTGACAGTTGGGCAATTATTTTCCTCGTTCGGGATTCTTGACTACGTACACCCTCAGTGAAATCGGTTTGATAAGTTATGTGATGCTGAGAATTCTATCAATATTGTCTTTCCCCTATTGCATTAAGAAGGCGACCCTTTCTATTGTGACGAACCGTGATGGCCTCTGTATTGTGTACAGGTCACTGACGGCGTTGTACTCACTTTTCTGAACAGCTAACCAGCCACAAATTGAAATTAGATTTTAACCCTGCCCATTTCTCAGAGGAAGGAAGGCTGTCAAGCATTCTTTGTAGTGTGAGAGCTAGTAGAGTGAAAGCAATGCGTTATAAAAGTCAGTACTTTGCTTGGTTCCGATGAGACAACACCTCTCTCCAAGGAAATAAAAATGTCGGTCACGAAAGTCTAAGGAGACTTAATTTCTATGGGATTCAGTGTTTTAAGCATGAGGTGCAGTAATTTCACAAATCCATGCACAGGAAGTATAATGGTTGTATGCCTGTAGGCGGAGCGTTCTTTGGGCAGAGCGTATCACGTGGACTTCTATAGTTCTAAACATGCCATGTCATGCAGTCTTGACTGGGTTGAAGTGACCTTCTGGTTCGTGTTTGCATGTTCCCCATTCTGTGAACCCGAGACAGTAGTGACTCTGGCACAGTTCGCAGTGAATGAGTAATAGACTTGACCCTTCGCATTGCAGTATTGCGCCAAAGATAGTTCGTTCTGCTACTTTTTTTTTCTCTCCACTTTTTACGGAAATCATTCAGATGTCAAAACTCGTTTCCATTTCAACACAAACATTTTATTTCATCAAATAAACTCTTGTTTATTGTCTCAACAAAAGTAAGTTATAAGTTTTGTGCGAAATAGTCTTAGAACTACTTTAACGGCGTATATTCTAAGCAAGTTTGAAGGGTTGGGAAGTTCCTGTAAATAGTTTTTGTCTTTCTGCTTTTGGTCCGTCGTAGTAGTTGAACCAAGGCTAATTAACGACACAAGGTTGCAGCCAGTATAGCATCCCACATTGTCACGATATTTAAATTGGACGATGTGCGAGGCGCAGTGCCGTGGTTCTATCCCTGGGATGGAGAAATCTGGGTATAACCATGGATCTATAATTAGATGGATGCACGTCTTGAGGTCACGGGCTCTTTCAGCCAATTACAGAGTTCTGCGAGAGGTCAAATCTCAACTGTGTTTAACTAGCACTTCCGGCGAGTAGCAGCAATGGATTCCGTCATGGATCTGATTCCCACGCAGCTTATTGTGAGTAAAATTAAATTTATTTTAAAGGTTTCTATTGAGTTACAGCTGTGATTAGATGTCTTTGTGTCTCTATCAAGTTTTTCATTAAGTAGGAAGCCCTGCCACAACATTTTAACCGATTTGTTGCCGTTGTTTTATGGACGCCACACACGTGTAGACTCTAAGACTGTAGTGCCTAGTGCCGTAGTGGCACAGGTCTCCGGAGTTAACAAGAAAGGGGACTGTTAATTTTCAAGTTAAACACGTTTTTGTTAATGTATTGATTGTACTAGTTTTCTTCTTTGTCATTTGTGACTCTCCGTCGCTAAATGAGTCCGTTGCGCAGTCGAGTCATTTTGCGCAAACCGCCCACAAAGGAGGTGGGGGTTGTACCACGGATCTATAATTAATTTATATAGATCCGTGGTTGTACATCTTGCCGTGGTCGATTTCGAGATTTTGTGGGGTTTTTTTTTGCTTCTCTAGTCCCTTCTTCATTGTATGAGTAAGTTTCGTGTTTGAAATCAACATGTAAGTGTATCCTTTATGAAGTTTTTTTGAGTGGGGTGGTAAATCATTTACAAGAAAACGTCCGCGAACCGATCGTCAACATAATGCATTTTATCAAAGTTTCGTAGCCACCACTACAACAGATCGACGGGTAAATACCCTAGGCTGCCAACCAAAGCCATAAACCACTGCTTCATCTCTGTGGCAAATTGCATGATTCTAGAATAACTAAGGAAAAAAAGAGGGCATAATCAAAATGTTCAAAATGCAACGAGTGACTCATTTTGTGATGGATGGTCACATTTATGTCTCTCATGTGAGTTACATTTAAAGGGATATTTTATTTTAGGAGTTGTGTTGATTGTATGCCTACTAGTACTACCATGGATTATAGATCCGTGGTACTAGTAGTACTTTTGTATTATTTTGTAGCCTGCCTTTTGAACTCCAAATTCAATTCATGCTTATCTTCATTCTTACATTTAAATTAAGATTTATGTGCGTGGGCCTAGTTGTAATTACATGTACACTTTTTTGGTTCAGGATGAAGATGAAGAGCTTTCACCAATTTCGACAGACATCACAAAAGTGACAAGCAATTCTGGTGCTGAGCGAAAGAACAGTTCACCAAGTTTGTGCAAGGTTTGTTTTGTTTTTTAAAATAATTTTCAGTTGATTTTGTTGAAGGAGAGATAAACTTTCAGTGATTTTGAATGTTATTTTGTGTATACAGTAGTCGCCGCTTATAAAAAACGCGGTTAATAAAAACAGCCGTTTATTAAATACAGTTGGTCCGGTCCGGATTTACATCGTTACTGATGGACATGTTCAACACGCAATCGGTTAATAAAAACGCCGCTTATTAAAAACACTTTTCTCGGTCCCAATGTGTTTTTAATAAGCGGCGACTACTGTATTATGTTTGTTTGTTTTGTTGTCAAGGCGACAGCTCATTTTCACAATGGAAGAATTAGAACAAACTAATTTGATAACAACAGCAGCAGCAACAACAACAACAAAATCTGTTGGTCTATGCAATAGTGTAAAAGCAGGCAGGAAACAAATGCAAGTTGTTCATGTTTCATGTTTCAGGTGAGCTTGGAGATGGTGAATGATGTGTGCTCATCTTTGGCAAAGGACTGCCCTTTGGCATCTGCACGTCAATTTTTCATGACTGTGTCAAGTTAGTATCCAACGACATTGAGCACATTCCTTTGAATTAGTGTTTTTGTTTTGTTTAAATCAAGCTTAACTATCATCAGTTCATGTACTTTTTTGGAAGACCACTACTATGAACACATTATGTGTTCAAATGTAAATGCACAAAATGCCTGGAAGATTTTTGCAATGTACCAGTACTGACCTTTGTGTTGCAACAAACTTGTTCAGTTTTATGACTTGAGATGAAGTATACATTGAGTTTCAAGGTCAGTCAGGTTAGCTTTCTCATTATTATTTTCCCCCTGTTCTAATTGAAAAGTGCAAAAACCAACATAATTTCAATATTATGTCATCATATTTTAAATATCAATATTACCATATTGCCATCAAAATTCTTGACAAGGACTCTGTGTGTGTTTTGCAGGACAGAGAGTTCTGGAAACGGTGGAGTTCCTGAATGATTGCCTGGTCCAAAGGACAAAGTTTGCCCACAGCTCACGCGAGCAGGCCATGAAGGCATTCTACTCCACCTTCGTGCAGAAACAGCCTGCAGTGGCCAAGTTTGCTGAATCACCACAAGCAGCGTCTTGGCTTTGCTTGCGTCTTTTTCAGAGGCTCGTTGAGGAAAATTATCCTCTTGCTTCCCCAACCCAGGAAGCCAGCAAAATGAAAGCTATTAAGACACTTGATGACCATGACAAAGACATTGTCTCCCATATAGGTGGCAGCATCCTAACAAAATTGAAGCAAACAATCTCCAGACTAAAAGAGAATGAGACCAGACTTGAAATGCTTAGTTGTATTGACAGAATGTCAAAGAGCTGTGTGGAGAGTTCTGACTCGCACAGCAAGCTGTCAACCACCCTCAACCGAGGAAATCTTCGGTTTCTGAAACCAGAAACGCAGCAGCTGTTTCAGTACCTGGAAATTGAAACTCGTACTGTGTGCAACAAAGATGACGACACACCAGTCAGACTTGTTGATTTTGAAGAGAGATGTTCAAATTCAGAAACCATCACAACAGCCTTTCATGCAGCAAATTACTCTGCCAGTGCCAGCCATGAGGCAAGAGATTTTCTTTTTTCCAAATTAACCCAGTTGTATTTCAAAGTGCGAGTGCACCATGAGTGCAAAATGTTCAAGGAAAGGCTAAGAGTAAAACAGAACATCACATCAGCCAAAGGTCTTAGAAAAACATTGCAAACCAAAACCTCTGTGTAGTCTGTGTGAATGAAGAGCTTGTTCTACATCAGCTGCATTTCTGGTTTCACAAAATCAAATGAATGCTTTTTGGAGATCCATTTGTAACTGCTCGATAGGGATGAACAGAGTCGCTTGATTTGGCATAAAATTAAAGGATGCATATTTTCTTTAAGAAAAAGTCTTGAGATTGTTCTACAATAGGTGCTTGCTGTAATATCCTCTGCTAATATTTAAATGACAATTACAGGTGACCTGACAGGTTTGCAGGAACCCCTCCTCCAGTTTCTGTCATGTACTGATTGTCTCATAGGTCTGGTCCTGCTGGTGATGACCCCCTGTGTCATTTCTAATCTTAGTGTTGACAGTATTCCCTCTTCAATGTGATTGTTTGGAAAGCATTGTGTTGGCCATGTCTGCCCTTTTATTTCCTAGGAAGCAAGAGGATAATTTTCCTCAACGAGCCTCTGAAAAAGACGCAAGCAAAGCCAAGACGCTGCTTGTGGTGATCCAGCAAACTTGGCCTATTTCCTAGGGAATTGCATTGCCTGTTGGACATTACAAACTGCGACCATCATGATTAAACCAGGTAGATAGGTAGGCATCTGTCGATTTCATGAGACAAGGGCTCTGCCCAGGTGGATTACTGTGTCGCAGGAAAGTCTCTGGAGAGACTGACCCGTCCAAAGATGAACATGAAGTTATCATACCTCCCTTTTCTGTGGTTCCCAGACCTCTGCTTGTCTTGCCTCTCTGATGCCCCCTCCAACAGCAACCCTGTAGCAGTTGCGCTTGTCTGCAAGGTGCTCCCAGTTTGTGCATCTGTGTGTGTGTGTGTGTGTCTGCATGTGCATGTGTGTGTGTGCAAGCCTGCATGAGTGTGTGGGTGTTGGGTGAAACTGAAAGGGTATCCTGATTATGCAAAACAGAGTGGAACATTGAATCTTTGAGCCAGGATATCTCTCTGTAGGAACTGAATGTTTGCATGATGAACATGCAGGCTGCATCTGTGTTTAGAGTCTTGCAATGTCATCTTCACTGACTGACTTTCAGGTGCATTTAATGATCTGCTTGTTGGTCTACAGGTATGAAATAGAGAAAATTCTGGTGTGAAGGCCTTGTGCCAGCACATTCATTGGAGTCACATAAATGTTGCCAAAGCATATGAATGGATGTGTCTGCCAGTTCATAGCAGACGTTTGAGAAGTGAGAGTAAGTAAGTTGCCATAAATGTGTTGTGTTAGGTCCCTCTCTACATACTTTATGCTGAGACAGTTTGCAGTAGTTCCTGAAGAATTTCTGTGGAATAGTGCAGATATAGAGGTGAATTCATGCTGTTTGTTTCAGAGTGATACACAGAGAAAGAGAGAGGCAGAGAGGCTAAATCTTTCATGTCGTGGCTTGGTATGGAGAAAGCAGAACATGGAAGAAAGATATAAATGATTGGAAAATTTTATTTTACTATGGTTGGAACTTCTGGTACTGTATCCACACTTGTATTGTCACATGTAAGAAGCTGTCTGTGAGTTAAATAGGGACTGTGACTAGCAGCTATTCCATTTGCAATATGAAATCATGAGATTATTGGACTGTAATGATCAGAACACCACTTCTGGTCATCTACATCTCCTGAGTGACCATTTGCCAGACAGAGGGTTAGCAAGAAGACATGTCTTGTACTTTTGTAAATAATTAGAAAACTACTTGTCCCTGAATCCAAAGACTCCATAGTTGTATATGATGATGACCTGGTCACCATGTTTATTAACATCCAGAATAAATAGCCAAAAGGCATTAATTTTAAACTGCAATGTTTCTTTGTGATTACTTTTTTCATATGTCTTTATGTTCACGTTCATCAGACTAGTTTACAGTGGATGCTGCTGCACATGAAGACCCTTTTGAAATGTATCTTCATCAATTTACATTGTTCACAAATCAATGCAATCCACTTTTTGCAATAAACATTTTTTTAAATCACTTCAGTCTCAACAGCACATTTGAATCAAACACCACGTGTACAGGACTACGAGCTCCTGTTTTTTTTGTACTATGCTTATTGACATTTTAGCAATCAAAATAACATGATTATTGAAATACAAATCAATCATTCTTATACCACAATACTCAGTCATGCCAAAGAGCACTTTACACATGTCAATTGTAATCCTTTTCCCCACTGCAGCAGTTACATAGTTCTCTACAGGTTTCCACAAAGGTTGAATGACTGTACAATATAATATTAGTCTGGTAAATATTAGCAAGCACTCTGTTCTTCTTGGCAGAATATCCTCGCTTAATCCTTCTACTTCTCCATTTTCTAAGCTGGACAGGCTGTTGTGCATTTGCACAGATGAAAGTTCAACAGCTTCATTTCCATGCAGCTGTCTTTGAAAATTGCTGAGTTGCTTTGTGAGCTGCGCCTTGTCTTGTCGAACTTCTCTCAGCACCTCTCTGAGGTGTTCCTTTTGCAGGGAGTGCAGAGGGTCATTGGGCTTTAGGGGCTGACTAAGTCTTTGGTCCAGTCTCTGCTTTTTCTGCTGAAGAGTTGCTCCAAGCTGTGAACAGGGTTTGCACAGGGTGGCAGTTGGTACAAGTCCCAGGCAGTTGACTGACCGCACACATGTGGTATGAGTCAGTGTTCCATCCACAGTCTTGTAGCTAAACTGTTGGAAAAACTTGCTCTTTCCATCTGGTGGTCCGGCGAGGCTTTGCACATCAGGGTCTGTGACTCCGGTGCAAGTTTCCATGCTGCCTAAATTGTGCAGAAACGTCCGGAGTCTGATGGTCTCCAGGCTGGTTGTCAGATGTGGGGCAGGTAATCCTAGCACCTGTGAACATAATATAGTAAGAAAATATAACAAAACATTGGATGGTCTGTAAAAGTTTAATAATACTAGGCCATGGAGGCAACCAAAAGTATTCTTTTACCACCGAAAAGAATGCTGCATGTATTAGGGCCAGATACCAAGATCAGAATTGAGTAAACAATGAAAACAAATGAAAACAGCAAGCACACAACAATAACCCTCAGTATGACTGGTGAAAATACTTAACTAACAATTAACAGTCCTCAGCAGCAGCAGCTGCAATCAGTAGCAGAAATAGTTCACTTTGATCTTAGCTTTCTCAGTTTCTGATTACAAAAAACTAGCCAGGTTTGGAAGAAAACAAAGTTTTCTTAGTGAATGAAAACAAAAAGAATTTTGTAGGGTCAGTCAGGTCACCGGAAACGTGTATAATTTTCTCTTTGACTCTGTGAAATGGAAAAAAAACGCACCAAATACCTGCACATTTGCCTGTAAGCTGGTCTCATCAGCTATGCTGACGACAATCTGCAAAGATCCGCTGTCTGATGCAAGGCCCACTTGGAGAGAGGTAGCAGAATTTTTCATCACTACCCATGGAGCAGTCACATTCTTCAAGTCACTTCTGAGATCTTCATAGTTCCAATATATGATGCGTTGAGGGATCTCTGGAGGTGTTCTCTCAGTCTGTCACAAAAATGACACACAAGTAAGTAATTACTGTGTAAGTTGTGAACAAACTGTCACAAACAGAGGTCTTTCAATATTAGAACAATTGTAGCAGCAGTTGGCTTTGGATGTTGGAAGTCAAAACAAGGTAATTTTTAAAAAAACAAATCATAGCTCTGTTGAACTGTTGATTTTCTTCAGAGTGAGCTAACGCCAACTCATCTAGTTTCAATCATTCATGCACAGGATGAATTTATATAATTTTGTATGATAATGCATCCCATGCATAAATTATAGAATATGAATTGATGCTGGGCATGAATGTTCTAAGACTAACAGCCATCCCAGCAAAGCAGTATCAAGTTCTCATAAAACTACAATGTAATTGATGGTTCAATACACATGTACAAGGGTAAGAACAATAAAAATCACTAAAACCCTAACCAAGATCAAATGGAAACTTATGGAGTGATGCTATCATGCAGTCTATATATTGTATATGTGCACGTCCATGATATTGCCTAACACTAGGTGGGACATACCTACTGCAATGGCGCCGAGCAGTGTTTGGTTTCTTTGTAACCAGCGTGGCGATCACATGCGTATATCATTATAAAAGGTATTATTTTGATATCTAGCATGAGGGAACATCAATTTAGTTCTATGAAAACAAACATGATGTGATTCTGACCAAATCAATCGATGTGATAAGCTCCTCCGCGACGATTGAGTTTCGTAAGGAACACCAGAAACCAAAACCAGAATGGCCAGAGAAAAACTAGTCATAAAGTATTTATTCATGACCCATGAACGAAACTATTGAATTGTATTAATAAAAAAACTAATGTAGAATGCCTTACTTAACCCAAATTGGATGAAGATGGTCGATCGAACGGATCAAACGAACTGAAAGCTTCGCACATGTGTAGCAAAATGACGTACGTTACAGAAGGAAATGAAGGAAACGAAGCCTTCTCATTGGTCAAAAATCGCGTGTACTATGACGTATCCTTCCATAAACGTGTTCATTCACTGCAGGATGACAAAAGCTTCCTTTGTAGCCGTTTCGAGTGCGGAAAAATATAGCAACACGTTTGGTACACGCGTACCTTCCGTAAGTAACGCATGGAAACGGCCAACGCTGACCATCAAAATAGTCCCAAGAAATTGGTTAATACCAAAAGAAGAATAAAACTATGCAGTTGTATGAGTAAACTAATGAAAGGAAAAGTAATTTGAACCTTCTCTTCAACACATTTATGTATACATGTTTGGTTTCGATTTTTTTTTCCTCTGAGCAAGGGTGGTGGAAACGAGAGTAACGAACGCATAGGTCTTTTTTATTTCGGTAGAACTACCTCTGTTTTTATTTTGTGGCGACTTTCCACTGAAATATGACTAAATTAATAATTGAACTTGAATTATTTCACACAATATATACTTTGTAAGGTGAATTTGCACAAGATAACAAGCATTCAAAAGTGGCGTCGCAAAATGTCCCGTTTTTCGGCGCCATTTTTCTGCTTTGTACGAGTTTAATTATTTTTTTATGAATCTCTGCAAAGCAAAACTATAAAAACTATTGGTCATAGCATTACAAAAACATTTAAAGAACCCATATAAATTTGAAATATATGCATGCTGACTGTGTTAGATAGTTTTATTCAAGTGTCTTTACCCAGACCCCCAGTTTTTGATAGTGTTAGGCAATATCGTGGACGTGCACATA
>JAWQFJ010002366.1:27500-37500 GCA_034096865.1 Theodoxus fluviatilis
AGTCAAACTACAGGGGTGAAATACCCTTGAACGGCTTTCAAAAGGTACGTATCTCGCTCTTTGAATGTCACTTGAATTCACTTAATAATGGACCCCTAAAGTTTGTCGGATATGACCCGACGGTATTAGTTTTTTCGTGGTTATTCATCAGTTTATGTTGGAGAATACGAGCTGGATATCTTGTATTCGCAATACAATTTTGCAGTTACATAAATATTAAAATGTGCGTGTCAATTGTGTGTACATTTGTGTGAACTATTTGCATACTGCACTACTTTATTATTCCTTTCCCTTTATCTGTTCGCCCATCTGTCTGTTCGCTTGTTTGTCCGCCTGTCTGTCTGACTATTTGTCTGTGTGTGTGTGTGTGTGTGTGTGTGTGTGTGTATGTGTGTGTGTCTGTCTGTCTGTCTGTCTGTCTTTCTGTCTGTCTGTGTGTCTGTCTGTGTGTCTGTCTATGTGTGTGTTTGTGTGTGTGTGTCTGTCTGTGTGGGGTGTCTGTATGTGTGTCTGTATGTGTGTCTGTCTGGGTGTGTGTGTTGCCTGTATGTGTGTCTGACTGTGTGTGTGTCTGTGTCTGTGTGTGTGTGTGTGTGTGTGTGTGTGTGTGTGTGTGTGTGTGTGTGTCTGTGTGTGTGTGTGTGTGTGTCTGTGTGTGTGTGTGTGTGTGTGTGTGTGTGTGTGTGTCTGTGTGTGTGTGTGTGTGTCTGTGTGTGTGTGTGTGTGTGTGTGTGTGTGTGTGTGTGTGTGTGTGTGTGTGTGTGTGTGTGTGTGTCTGTGTGTGTGTCTGTTTGTGTGTGTGTGTCTGTCGTTCTGTGTGTCTGTGTGTCTGTCGTTCTGTGTGTCTGTATGTCTGTCGTTCTGTGTGTCTGTGTGTGTGTCTGTCCGTGTGTCTGTCTGTATGTATGTCTGTCTGTGTGGCTGTCTGTCTGTCTGTCTTTTCCTCTCTCTCTCTCTCTCTCTCTCTCTCTCTCTCTGTCTCACACACACACACAGACACACACACACACACAGACACACACACACACGCATGATTGCACGCACGCACGCACGCACACACAAACACACACGCACGCGCGCGCGCACACACACACACACAAACACACACACACACCATATACTATACCATACCACAACATACATTACCAACACTGCACCTGACGTACAGGGGAGGTTACTCGGTCTCTGCTAGTCGTAGCAAAATTACCACGAGTTGCCTTTCTTACCGTTCCCCTCCTCGCAAATTGTGCCCACGTCATCCACGCCGCAGGTCACATCCTCTTGGCAGAGGTCAACCACCTGCAAGGTCGGGGAGGATCACAGGTATGAATCACGCACTCACATTTGCTTTCTGCATATCATATTGTATTTTATTGTGTGTACTACACTTAGTTTAAGGAGTGCTGAATATTACGAGAAATGCTTCACTGGAGGTCGGAAATGAAACACGAAGCTTATCCTTGACTGTCCTAGGTGCTTGTTAAAGATGTGAGATGGACAGGTGAGTATAGTATTGACAATTTCATTGTAGTTTCTGGTATATCAAATGAGTCATCGTACATAACAATGTAAAACTACTGCAATATACCGATTCAATTCTGAAATGAAAATGTGTTGCTCCGGTTCCGAAACAATCTTTTTCTGTATGTGTCTAAAAATATCTCCGTCTTCATTCTGCCATCTTTAAAGAATAATTATGATAACAATTTGGTTGACCTTACTTTTATGGTCTTCAGATTTTTATTGTTTCTGGGTTTCAAGAGGATTGGTATATCTTCGGCAGTCCCTCAAAATGAATAATTTGTAAACATGCCTGTAAAACATTAATTTACATATTTAGGCGCCCGAATGCCATTATGGATTCACATTTTCTTTTTGTATTGAGCGCTGATGGTTTGAATAAAAGAAAAATACACACACGAATAAAACCATGCATTCCTCTCGTCATCTTACCCGCTGAGAGACTTTGGACTTGAAGTCACTCTGTATCTTACTCAGCAGCAGGCTCTCTTGGCATGATATGCTCCCGGTGTAGGTGAGAGTTGCTGGTTGGTTCACGTCGTTGGAAATTTTCTTCTCTGAAACAGACGAGATTGAGGAGGGTCAACTTTCCATCGGCATAGAGGCAGACGTCGAGCGCACTTCAGATTATGTAAAGTTGAAGTAAAGGTGACAGTAGTATGGACACATTCTTTACTCTTACCTAGATCTCCAATCCTAAAAGCTTTACATTTCCCCCTGCTCTAAGGGCGTTCTGATCGATTCTAGGAACTGTCATGTTCAAACTGGACACATTGACGACGAGATTCAAGCACTGACTTTTCTCTCCAAATGCAGTTTCAGTCTGATGCTCACATTTTACATCGAGTAATTTGATAACGTACGTCCTGTGATCTGTTTGGATTATTCTTAATGAAATGGGTCCAAGGTCCCTACTCCTACCATAACACGTTCGTTCGTTAGTGTGTTTGTACGTTCCTTCGTTTGTTTGTTCGTTCGTACTTCGAACTTTGTTCACACTCTCTTCCATTCTCTGATTTTTTTTACCCCTCCATTTTCTTGCGTAATGTACAGTTTGCTGATGAAGATCCCTTTTTAAATCGTTTTTTATTATTAGTCAAGCAGCTACTTTTTACGTACATACCTTACAAGTATATCAATGCGAAATTGTGACTAAAATGAAAATTTCCTTCATCGTTCCGTATGGAACGAATCTAATGGTGATGAATGAAAGTGAGTAAAGAGCGAATAGACTCTTCTTCTGTCTTCCCACAGGGCAGCGTACCTGCGCAGTCTGGGAAGGGCATCTGGTCCTGAGGCTGCCACACGTTGTCGTAGGCACACAGGTACTCAGGGGCGGGCGGCACGACGAAGGCGAAGCCCTCCTTGCAGGTCAGAGTGCAGTGGACTCCCTCCCCGTCCTCGTAGCACGTCCTGTTGCCGTGCATCGGCGGTGCAGGGAACTCGCATGGGTGCGCTGCATTGGAAATGGATTGAGTACCTTTCCAACGACCTCTGTCAAACGTTCATTGTTAAAGCTGCCATGAATACATCACAAAAACATTTTGACAAGTAAAGGTCTAGCTTTTTTTTAAATTATCGCTATATCAATGCATTAGTATAAACCATTGAGAGTCAACACCATCACAACAGCACAAATGTTTCGGTACTGATACTAATAGGCGTCCTTCAGTCTCGGAGGACCATGGATATGAGCTGCTGGGGGCCAGTCCCGTCCCGTTGACAGCGCTTGCTGTGACTGTAGAGACCAATGCTGTGAACTGTAGAGACCAATGCTGTGACTGTAGAGACCAATGCTGTGACTGTAGAGACCAATGCTGTGACTGTAGAGACCAATGCTGTGACTGTAGAGACCAATGCTGTGACTGTAGAGACCAATGCTGTGACTGTAGAGACCAATGCTGTGACTGTAGAGACCAATGCTGTGACTGTAGAGACCAATGCTGTGACTGTAGAGACCAATGCTGTGACTGTAGAGACCAATGCTGTGACTGTAGAGACCAATGCTGTGACTGTAGAGACCAATGCTGTGACTGTAGAGACCAATGCTGTGACTGTAGAGACCAATGCTGTGACTGTAGAGACCAATGCTGTGACTGTAGAGACCAATGCTGTGACTGTAGAGACCAATGCTGTGACTGTAGAGACCAATGCTGTGACTGTAGAGACCAATGCTGTGACTGTAGAGACCAATGCTGTGACTGCAGAGACCAATGCTGTGACTGTAGAGACCAATGCTGTGACTGTAGAGACCAATGCTGTGACTGTAGAGACCAATGCTGTGACTGTAGAGACCAATGCTGTGACTGTAGAGACCAATGCGGGAGTGGCAGACCAAGCTATGGCGTCCACATATGAAGGTTGACGCTGGTCTGTCTGCCTTGTGCTTCGCCCACCTCTCTATGCGCCTGCCGTCTGTCTGCTCCATCGGGTTCCTCTCTCTCTCTCTCTCTCTCTCTCTCTCTCTCTCTCTCTCTCTCTCTCTCTCTCTCTCTCTCTCTGTCTCTCTGGGAGAGCCCTCTCTGCAGCCTCCGTCTCCAGGTGCATCTGTCCCGAGCATCCGCCTCTCAGTTGTCCAAGCCAGCTTTTCGGTATGCATTGTATATATCACATTTTTCAGTACTCAACAAATATTAAAGTTGGGCTATCCCATTATTGTCTGTTATTGCAATAGATGCTGGCCAGAAACTATGACTGCTCACTCGCCCGGACATGATGTGATCCACATCCAAATGATGAAAGAACAGATATTTCGATAGTACTACAAACGATATACTTCCAGTGGCAACATTTCTGTTGCAGATTTCCTATTTACAAAAATTCACCTTTATGAAAAGATGTTACCAACTTCTTAAGAGCAGAAATGGAGAGATGTCTGTCAGCAGCAGACACAGCAGTAGTTTATCCTGACTGGATTCAGATGAGATTCTCAAAGTCGCATGCTGCCCCACTCATCGGAGGGAGTCGCAGTATAAACCAAGTACAATGGAACAACAGCTCAATACAGTGAGTAGGCCGAATGATCGATAGTGATAACTTTACAGAAAACTGATCCGTGGCCTCATAGTCAACAGCACCTGAAGGTCTAATAGTCCAGTCAGATTCGGGTGAAAAATGGCCAAACCTTGAACAAATTGCTTTAAATGCAAACTCAACTGTTTTGGGTTGCTTAAGGGTGTGACTTTTACATCCCAAAAGTTTACCAAAGTATGATGGGGCAAACATTTATTTTTGGGCTCTGGAAAATGGCGACCGAACTGAAGTATGACGCAAACACAAATTTACCCTATTTTGCATTTATTACACAAAGTTACTAGAAATATGACGTATAGTGCTAATTCAAGCTTCCATTTGACATTTGCTAACTGAATATATGATAAATAAATCTAGATGTATTAAACATATGTCAAAAACGTGCATTTTCATTGATGATTTGATGTCTCTCAGGACATTTGACACGACGACAAAGCATAAAAATAAATGTAAATGAACAAAATACAAACAAACAGCATTCAATTCAATGCTCATATTGGTTTCAGACATGCATGCTTTTGAGAAAAGGTGAGGTGTTTCAATCTCTCTCTCTAAATCCCCACTTGTCCCCCGTCCTCCACGAACCCCCCCCCCCCCTTCTTCGCTCTTGTTCACCAAAAAATGAACCCTCATTTTTTTCTAAACACGGTACATATACACTTTTCTGCAAACTTTTCAACTCAAAGGAAAGCCAATTTCTCACCAGTCTATAACATACCCATTCCCCTTTCATTGCTCTTCATCAATTTCATCGTCCTGCTCATAGTCTAGGTTCACGGGTGCAACGTTGACACAGGTTTCTCCTCGACAATGACCACATGCTGCTGTGCACACAAGGCCATGTTTCCGGCAAGTGCACCTCGTGGTTGAACAGTCAGTCTGACAGTTGCACCTGATGACCGTCAAGAGCTCCTCTGGAGCAGCAGGCAAATCAGTCAGCATAGGGAGTAGCATGCGATTGGCCACTTCCCAACCCCATTGACACGGATCCAGGGACGCATCATTCAGGTTCTTCCATGCCTGAACCTGGAAATAGACGCGGAAGCAATGGTACTTGGCAGCAGATGATGATGGAGGCAGAGAACTTGGTTGGAAAGATTTGGTTGATGTGGCCACCTTCTGTACATATTTGACATATCTCAGATGATTGAGGCTGTCCTTTTCCTCACCTCCATACAGGAGCACAACCGCCTTTTCCCCTGCTTCTTCTATCTCCTGATGAGTACTGGCTGCCATGAAAACATCAGCAATCTTCTGAAACAGTGTTGATTTCCTCAGGAGTTTCACAGGCAGAGATTTGCCAATGTTCATCATCCCGCTGGTAGTGTCGCAACCAGTGATCGCATGTGCAAAAAGTATTCTCCCGCATGTTTCTGTCCCAATTTTGGCCCTCGTTGCCTTGATGTCCCACAGTTTGGCCTTTTTCCCACTCGGCATGAAGTACACACCATGAAGATTGTCTGTAACGTGGTACAGGAGCAAGACAAGAAGATCAGTGTCTTCTCCTATGAGGACAGTGGTTGAACTTGCAGCAACGTCTAGAGTTGTCTTGACAATCAGGCAATCGGCGTCATCTTTTGCATGGTGGATCTGGAACCCCAATTTCATCAAAATTTCGCTCAGAAGATTGATGAACCGCTGCTTGTTGCTTGGATTGGCAAGAAATTTCTCCCGAGTGTCTTGAAGGATCATGTCACCGGTGAAATTTACCTGCACTGAGGTACCATGCCGTCTGACATGGGTGGCAGCTTTGGTTGTTTGTTGCGTGCTGTACCCATCAAACACAATGGTTGCTTTCTTGTACTTTCGTGCAACAAATTCTGCATACATCTCAGCCAGCTGGTTGTAAGTTGATCCCCTCCGCCATGGCAGCTTGTGGAGAAGTGAACCTCCATCAAGGACAAAATTAATGTTTTCATTTGGCAAAGTGGTGTCCTCTTTTGTAAATGACCAGAGATACTCTGCAAGTGTTGACTTTGATGCCAGTCGTGGTAGTCCACTGGCGTCAAACAAGGCACATGGAAGGTTGGTCATCTCATACTTGAACAAAGATGGTATGGTCTCTGGTGTGCTTTGTGCTATCTTCAACAGGCGTTGAAAGAGAAGAAGTGGATCGATAATGATGGGCTCATCATTGACTCTCACTGCCAATTTTGTAGCAAGAGTGACGGCCACATCTTTCTTTCTGATGACAACCTCAAGCACATTTTTTTCTGTCATGCCATCCAACATTTTCTTCCCGATATTCTTGGCATTATCAACATTGGCTGTGGCATCTGCAACCCGCCCACTTGCGATGCTTCTGAGGGAAGGGTCTGAGAGAAATGGACTTCTGTCTGTCAGGTACGAAACAAGTGTCTGTGTGTCCTTGTGGTCGCGGGCTTGTCTGGTTATACCGGTTTCTTTGTGCTGCTCCGAATTCGTGAATGTGATGCCTGAGAGTGTCTGCATTGCAGAGTTGACCTCAGCACAAGCAGGCATGGAAAGAAGCCAGACAAGACATTGTCTCTCTCCGAAACCCGTTCCCCGTGTAAGGCCTCCACTGGTCTTCAGACTTCTCATGAGGACTTGTTCGATGACAAGATCCTGCGACAACCCCGCCCAGTATCTCTCGCTTCTTCGGAACACGTGGTGCCCCTCTTGGTAGTCTTGATACACCTTTGGGTGGGTGTCTTTCAATGCCATCATCTGCTGGAGGTACAGTCTGGCAGATTTGGCGTAGTTGTGATGCCCTGCAGCTGCAAAAAAAGGCAACATCTCAGCTACTGACTGTAGGTGCAAATTGAAGCGCCCAGTTCTTTCGGCCTTGATGGATTTCTTCAAAATGCCTACCATGTCTAGGTACTGAAACCAGAGGCTGCTTGTTCGACTTCTGGACAGACTTTCTTTGTGCTTCTCTAGACGTTTGTTGATCTTAGATATCACATCATGGTTAGCTGCTTCTTCGGCTGAGATGCCACCTGCCGCAAGTCGTTCAAGAAGGCAAACCGCAGCATCAAGGTCTTCGTGGCCAACCTGGCGCAAGGCTTCCATGTTTGAGGTGTCAATCTCCTCTGAGGATGCACAACCTGCTACTGATGTGTCCATCAATGTTGGCGAATCGTCTGATTCGTGACCCAGCAGCGCGTCATCAGCCTGATGATGAAGGAGGATCCAGGGCAGGTCGAAGGCTCCTGATGTCAGAATCGCACTAAGAGCCGCGTCCATGAGAAGATGTGCCCGCACAGCTCGTGAGTACGCCTTGCCGTTCAAGATATGCACCACAGCATTCTCTGCATATACAAGTTCCAAAGCCTCCTGTAACCCAGTACCCCCCATGAGATGGCCAATACACCCGAGAAAACTCATCTGTGTGTGGAAATTCCCCAACCTGAGGACCAATGACTGCAAGTGACTAGCACTATCAGCTGCACTTGACACAATGACCTGAGCTTTGAGATACAGCGGTTGATCGAAGGTGATCACCGGGGTCACTTTATATCTGAAAGCCTGTTCACTGACAAAACACAATGTGGAATATATACAAGTCATGTCACTGGAGCTCATGTCAATCATCGGCATAAAAAAGACCTCCGACTTTCCAGGGTAGACACCATCAGCATGTGCCTCCTGCATGAAACCATTCCAAACAGGTCGTGGTGATTTCGTGCGACTTAAAAACATTCTTCGGAACACGTGGTGCCCCTCTTGGTAGTCTTGATACACCTTTGGGTGGGTGTCTTTCAATGCCATCATCTGCTGGAGATACAGTCTGGCAGATTTGGCGTAGTTGTGATGCCCTGCAGCTGCAAAAAAGGCAACATCTCAGCTACTGGCTGTAGGTGCAAATTGAAGCGCCCAGTCGCCACGTTGGGGCGTTCTGAGCGGGGGTCCAAATCTGATTAAACACCGCCGCGCTCACGGAACGGCTGCGCTGCGGCGGGCAATTAGGCGGTGTCTGGCGAAGTGGCCACCAGTTTGGGATTTCGTGCGACTTAAAAACATTGTTTTGATAAAACTTGGCCCCAAGCTACAATGGTAAACTTTATTGGAAAATATTATAGATACCAGTAGAGTTCAAAATTTAAAAGTTCCAGCTTTAAAGCAAATTGTTCAAGGTCCGAAACCAATCTGACTGGACTATAAGTCGATATGCAACTTATAAGATTGTTTATGTATCTTAATAAGAGAAGTACGTTTATAGTTATATACATTGACCAAAACGGTCCTAATTTCGCTGCGTACTCACAGTTTTTTTTTAAATAAAGATTCCCAACGATTCAAATGGGTATAAATTTTGCACCTAATCGTTCGACTGAAAAGTGCTTTTCATCTTCAGGAGCATGAAATATTCTATTATGAAACGCATTTTACGTTGTCAACACCTCTCTATGGGTCTTACGCATGACTCTGATGTCCAGCGTGCACGTGACGTTGTTGCCGCTGTTGTCCCAGGCGGTGTAAGTGACCTCCGTGTGACCTCGGGGGAACCATCCGGGTTCATGTGACCTTTCCATCTGCACCGTGTGACCCGAGTTGTCCGTGAATAGCGGCTCCTCCCACGTGACGTTGCCATACAGGTCAGGGGAGACAACCGGGTCCGGAGAGAAGCAGCGGTCAATGCGAGGTGGGATTCGATCTGTAATTCAGACAATGAGAAACACGTTTGTTGGAAAACTGTTTTTGTACCTACGTCGAGGGATATTTTTTTGAGAAACGGATAAATAATCGTACAAAACATTAAATTGTTGAATTGAAGAGGCCGTTTAGCACAAAATAGATTTAGAGCGACCTGTATGTATCAACTATATATATATATGTCAAAAACAAGGGACTGCCACGGCACTAGAATAAAAGTCTAAAACACGGTGAGGTTTTGATGGCCGCGTATAATACAAAACAAATACAAAACATTAGAAGGTAAAACAACGCAAATTTTCGGCTAAAAAGCCTTCATCAGGCGCACAATTAAAACTTACTGGAGGGCGGACAAAAGTCTGCCCTCCAGTAAGTTTTAATTGTGCGCCTGATGAAGGCTTTTTAGCCGAAAATTTGCGTTGTTTTACCTTCTAATGTTTTGTATTTGTTTTGTAGTATACGCGGCCATCAAAACCTCACCGTGTTTTAGACTTTATATATATATATATATATATATATATATATATATATATATATATATATATATATATATATATATATATATCGGATCCGACTTCAGATTGAGATTTTATATCAAAGCAAAACTGCGACGTTAAATTTCCAAAGCACGCACGCACACGCGTACATACATACACGCACGCACACACACACACACACACACACACACACACGCACACACACACAAGCACAAAGAGTTAAATGTTTGCTAATGCATAGTAACGAGGCTTTAAATAGATGTCCATGTATACATGCACATTTTTAAATATTTACATGCACATTTATTTACACCCATGCTAAACATGCACTT
>JAWQFJ010002366.1:42500-47500 GCA_034096865.1 Theodoxus fluviatilis
GCAGCGAATGTCGCAGATGATGTATGAATCTCAGTCTCCCTAGTGATCCGACCGCACTGTTTTCATTGCCGCACTCGAAGAAATGTGAAAATAATATACATATTTTAAACCCATTGCTCTGTGCTGAGCGCATCTCATGTCATCACAAAAGTCGCACAACTACAGATTGAGACTTAAGAACGATAGTGGTAAATCGTCGCTCAAATCCTATTACATCTCTCATAATTATAGTCAATCCATTTCAACAAGACACCGTATGACATACGGCTTGTAGCGTGGAAAATAGTAACCCGTGGAAAACAGTGACGGAAGTCATCGCAGAGTTATCTGCGAGGGATTTTCTGAAAATTCAACTCTAAAAAGAGACGGCACCCGCCACTCCGCCTGACTGACTTGGCACGCCCGGGGAGTTATGCTAAGATCCGGCCGCGTAAATATATCTGCGTTTTGTGACAAACGTCTTGCTCGGCGGTACTGTACTCCATGCACCTTAACGGTGCGCGTGATTCGGGTGGAATCTTAAGCTAAACGACGTTTATTGGCGCTGCTGAAATGGTCGAAGTCGGAAACATTCGGAACGTCATTTAGCTTAAGATTACACCCGAATCACGCGCACCGTTAAGGTGCATGGAGTACAGTACCGCCGAGCAAGACGTTTGTCACAAAACGCAGATATATTTACGCGGCCGGATCTTAGCATAACTCCCCGGGCGTGCCAAGTCAGTCAACGGTCGCGTTTTATAAAACCAGACTACAAACAGACTACAGGGAGGTGACTCCCATATTATTTCCGGCAGGGGAGACGGCTTTACACGGGGAAAAACTTTTTTGAACGCTACATCATGTGTTAAACTACACAAATGCACCAAAACCTCGTAAAGCAACTAATGCGTCGTTTGTCGGAATATATTCCATGCGAAGAACAGGTGCAGGAGCGGTAAATTGCATAAAGCACGTCCCTCGCAGATAACTCTGCGATGACTTCCGTCACTGTTTTCCACGGGTTACTATTTTCCACGCTACACGGCTGCTTATACGACGCCTCACAGCTCAATGGAACCCGTGGCCATAGAGATTTAGGAGTGTGCACCACCAGCTCTGCCATGGGCGCCCTGGCACAATATATGTTGGGTTTAGACTGTCACTTCAGCCCTGGCACAATATATGTATGGTTTAGACTGTCACTTCAGCTCTTCGCATTCAAACTGTCCCTCAGATGTTCAGTAGAGAATTTTTTTTAATCCGATGACGCCGTCTGTCCACGTAGAAGAGAACTCACGACCGTCAACTCGTACTTGTAGCCGCCAGGGGAACTGCCACCGCTCCCGGACAAGCAGCTTGTAACATCTGCGGTTTTTGATATGTGGAGGCAATACACAGCACCCTTGGGCATTTGGCTCTATTGCGCCGTACCCATGTGGACACTGTTCTACTGCATTCTTCTACATCCTAGAGACCCTTCTCGAAAGCTTGATTCCCACGCGGCGGGGTGAGGAGCTGCGACAGCATAGACTGTGACTGACTGAGGGGGGTAAAACCAGGAGGGCTCACGCCTGCTATCTCACAATCACCTGAGCAGGCAGAGGTGTTGGATGCACGGTAGCCCTTCTTGCAGTGGCACTGGCTGACGTCCGTAGAGGCATTGGTAGCCGTCACGTGGTTCTCATCCGGGCAAGGCGTGCAGACTGAGACGTCACCTGGTCCACTGTGGTTCTTGTAAGTCCCCACTGGGCAGGCTGTGCAGCGACAAAAAGAGGTAGCACTACTGAAATGACCACTTTGTCATGGTTTGTAGGTAATACCCGTGTGGGTGAACAGACAGACAAACAAACGGACGGACGGGGAGAGAGAGAGAGAGAGAGAGAGAGAGAGAGAGAGAGAGAGAGAGAGAGAGAGGAGTCAAACATGAAAGAAATAAAGAGTTTTTTAGCGTGCGCACTCGCACGCACGCACGCACGCACACCCACCCACATACAGACATACGCACACACACGCGCGCACGTACACACACTCAAACATACATACATAAACACACACATACACATGCTTGTACATACACAAACACATCTAAACACGTACACATACACCCACACACACACACAAACACACACACACAAACACAGATACACACCCACACATACATACACAACACACACGCCTGCAAGCACATATACACGCAGACGCGCACACACACACATACACACACATATATACACATACATACACGCACGCATGCATGCACGCAAACACATACGCACGCACGCACACAAACAGACGCACACGATGGGTTGAGGTACTTACGTTTACATCCGAAGGGTCCCACGCCGTGTCCATAGAAACCAGGTCTGCAGAGGCACTCGTACTTGCCCGTATGTGTGCCGCAAGAGCACTCCGCGTCGTCATGGCAACAGCGTCCCGGGGAGCGACACAAACGCTGACACTTGATTTCCGGTTGCGTGATGTAAGTTCCAGAGTGAAGATCTGGAAAGGGCATTTAGATTCGTTTAATGCTTCTAGTTGATGATTTTTGTCTTTATGATTAACATGACGGATGATAAGGAGTAGCGCTTTCACTCTTAGTTACGCTGAAATGGTCGTCATGTGGATGACAACGACCATTTCAGCCTTAGTTACCTGATGATTCCATTACACCGATATGTAGGCTACGTGCCAGGAGGACCCACCGCAAAAACAAATGTATACAGTCATGCTGTCAGCGTCCCTGTGTAGCTTCATGAATATTCGACTGTCGATTATGCACCCGTCCATTCATCACCTACATGAACAAATACAAATTTAGATCATTGAAAGGAATGACCAAATAAGCAGTTCGACTGACAAGGAAGCCTAACAAGACTTTTCCAATATAGTCCTCAGCGCTGGATGGAGTGCATCCCACTTGCAGGCTCGATGCTTGGGTGAATTCCATCTAGGACTAGTACTGTATTTCACGCAATTACTCCCGTTGAAACCACTGTCTTCGCAAGCAGTGGAAGGTGTTGTTGGTTGTTTTTTTTCAATCCACCCAAGTCTCAATGTTTTGAGAATTTCCACCTCAAACGGAATTTTCCTTTTCATCTATAGGCCTACCTCCGGTTTCGCCCGAGAAGATGAGACAAAGAAACATTTATGGAAAACTTCGATTTTTTTAGTGAAGAAAAATGCCAGGAAGAATAGCCAAACTAAATCAAAATTGCTTAGATCGCAGATCCCATCTGAAGTGAAAACAGCTTGTATTAGTGTGTGTCTTGTGTGTGTGTGTGTGTGTGTGTGTGTGTGTGTGTGTGTGTGTGTCTGTGTGTGTGTGTGTGTGTGTGTGTGTGTGCGTGCGTGTTCTGTTGTTGTTTTTTGGTTGAGTTAATGATTATGATGTAGATACAAGCAGAATTTGATACATGTTGATGACAATGAAAACGAAGATAATGATGTTGATGAAGACGATATTTGTGTGTGTGTGTGTGTGTGTGTGTGTGTGCTCTTTTTGTCTTTGCAATGTTTACTGTAACAAATCCTGCTAGAAATGTTTCTGATTTAAAAGATCTGAAACAGAAAAATATATATATATGAAACATTTTCGAATGTTTCAAAAGCAAACTACTCTTTTATCAAGTGTAAGGAAGTTTAGCCAAACTGAGCCAAAGTTGCTTTAGTCGCAGATCCCATCTTAAGTGACAAGGGTTTGCAGTTGTCAGTCTTAGAGTGTGTCACATTCCCTTTCCATACAGTCGTCCCTTACCTCTTAGTACTGTAATTACTTTCGGTAGTTCGGGCATTTTCGATGTTTTTCCCATTCGCACGGACCTATTTATTCTACTGCCTGAATCAACGCATCGATAGCACTGACGTGTTACGTGAGTAGTCACTCCGTCGGGATCGTTAGCGAACATGGTCTCCACACCTTGTTCATTTAAGTACGTTCCCATCGCAAAAGGCGCGTAAGCCGAGAAAATCAATGGATCAGAGAGCAGTAATGTCGAATGTCGTAAATCAGGAATCGGTGGTGCGGAACACTGTTCTCTGGTTCAGTCAACACAGCCCTTGATTATCCCTTGAGTGCAAGGTTGGGTTACTAAGCCAGGCTTTC
Source organism: Theodoxus fluviatilis (assembly GCA_034096865.1). Taxonomy (NCBI): domain Eukaryota; kingdom Metazoa; phylum Mollusca; class Gastropoda; order Cycloneritida; family Neritidae; genus Theodoxus; species Theodoxus fluviatilis. The sequence goes on from JAWQFJ010002366.1 coordinate 46,585, forward strand.
CATCGATTCGTGGATACAGTGTAACCAAGAGGAAATCCTCCCCTACTGAAGTATTCACTCTGTTTTGTCGATCTCTTGCCATGTAACCTCTCTCTCTCTCTCTCTCTCTCTCTCTCTCTCTCTCTCTCTCTCTCTCCCCTCATATTCTGTCCTTGCTTTCCCTCTCGTTCCCCTTATCTCCCGCTGTCATCTCGGCCACTCCTCTCCTGTTGCTGCACCTGGCTGGATGCAGGCTGGCATAGTTGTCTCCAAGAGGTCAGTTTTAGGAGCAGTCAGATTGTCAGCACCCACCCACTTCTCTCTGCCCCCCTGTTTTTCTCCATTGTTACCCCCCTCTCCTCTTTCACTGGAAGAAAGAACTTCCGTCCTTTGTCTAAAAGTTCTCCGGAAGTGAACCCTTCTGGTTCTCTCTTCCTACCTACCCTGCTTGCAGGGCCATTTGTGATGGAGTGAATGAGGCATGATGGTAGCAAGTTGCAGGTATGAGACATAGCGTACTTGTTTTCCACAACTTTATTCATCCATGGGTACAGGAGCTTCTGGCTGGTCCAAGGCCTGATGATATTGACCTGGACCAACCCAAGACCGTGGTGGCAATGGTCTCTCTAGACCGTGGTGGCAGTGGTCTCTCTCCCACATGGGATGGGGTCTGCTTAAGCAAGCACTGCAGCCTCTATTTATGGGAATAGACAAGAGTAGGTAGGAAGAGGGAACCAGAAGGGTTCACATTCGGAGAACTTTTAGACAAAGGACGGAAGTTCTCTCTTCCAGTGAAAGAGGAGAGGAGGGTAATGATGGAGAAAAACATGGGGGCAGAGAGGAGTGGGTCGGTGCTGACAATCTGACTGCTCCTAAAACTGACCTCTTGGAGACAACTATGCCAGCCGGCATCCAGCCAGGTGCAGCAACAGGAGAG
>JAWQFJ010002366.1:62500-85000 GCA_034096865.1 Theodoxus fluviatilis
ACATTGGGATGAAAATCTCTAAATTAATGCATGGATTAATGCACGTTCCATTTCTATTACCCCGAGCATTCTTTGCGTGCACATCTCGCTGGTGTTGACAAAGTTCTCTAAGTCTATTTAAATCTATTCACTGTTTCACTCTTGCTCAGTCTGCTTATCTGTCTACCTACTTGTTCATCTGTTTACATGCCTTCTCTCTCTCTCTATCTCTCTCTCTCCTCTCTCTCTCTCTCTCTCTCTCTCTCTCTCTCTCACTACACTTGAATCTTTTACCTCTAGGGCTGAATAAAAGAAAGACATTACTGCCTAATTTAATACCCTTGTAAAATACAAATAATTCGTTTTCTCTCTCTATCTCTCTCACTCTCTTTCTCTTTCTCTCTTTCTCTTTCTCTATCTCTCCCTCCCTGCCCCCACCCCTCTCTCTCTCTCTCTCTCTTTCTCTCTTCTTCTTTTTTAGCGAAATTGCGAAATCTTTAGAGAAATTTACATTGAAACTACATACTTTCTTATGCAGTCATCCTAGATACTTTCATATTATTCTAAATTTACTTTGTGGCTATTTTCAACGTGGTATTTCGTTACCATGATTTGATTGTAACCTGTATTATTGTGTGAATTTTGTGTGGGATAGAGTGTGGGTGGGTGGGTAGGGGTGGGGGATGGGCTTGGATTTGTTTGTTTGTTATCTTGATTTAACAAGGGCTGGATGTAAGATAGGCAGTTATGCCTAATTCATGTATTTCCCTTGAAAAATAAATTATAATCAATCTCTCTCTCTCTCTCTCTCTCGCTCTCTCGCTGTCGCTCGCTCTCTCTCTCTCGCTCTCTCGCTGTCGCTCGCTCTCTCTCTCGCTCTCTCGCTGTCGCTCGCTCTCTCTCTCGCTCTCTCGCTGTCGCTCGCTCTCTCTCTCGCTCTCGCTCTCTCGCTCTCGCTCGCTCTCTCTCTCCCCGTATGGCGTTCGTCAACCCACCAAGCCTGATGGGTGGAATGGTTTAGATCCTCCCCCAGAGACCCGGCACACCTGTGAAGCAGTTGCCGTAAAGCTCCTCCAGCTTGGAAGCGTTCTATAGATGCCCATAGAGGGCTGGTCATATGGCGTGCACTTGGCATATGATGCTTGGCCGCTGTGGGAAAGTGAAAGCATGTGGTTGTCCGCGCTAAGAACACAGGCATGATGAGGTTCTTTGAAACATAACAAAGACGTTGCCATTGAATCGACTGCTCCACTTGTTGAACTTTATTCTAGTAATGAAAGGTGGGTTTCAAGAAATGCAAGCACGGAGTAGGAAGGAGATATCCAGACAAGCAGAATTGGTCGTGAATGAGATCGTCACATAATTAAGAGCTCAGCCGTTTGATTTGATGCATGTGGGATGCCCTATTCTGTGTCCATGTCACAAAGTCTGCCTGGAATGTAGCACTTCAGGGTTTTGGCAACCTTCTTTCAATAGGCCTATCAATACAGTCGAAACAGAAAAAGTACAGGTCTTTTGAAGAAGCAGACCATTGCAAGAACGTGCCTATGTTCACCTTAAGAGTCTTTTTGCCAGTAAGTGTGTAACAGAGTGACAAAACTTTACTTTGCTGACTTTGCGTTCTCTGCATGAACCCCTCCTATCTTCCAGTCTGTCACCAGTGGTCATTTGCCCACTCAGCTATTTCTCGCCCGTTCCCACGCTCTCCACCCTCCTGCTTTCTCCATTTGTATACCTCCCCATCTCTGATTCCATCCCCACGTCAGACTCTGGGACACTGAAGCCATACCGTTCATGCCAGCCGCCCTTCCCACTGTCGTTTCCCATTATCTCACTCTCGGACGCTCCGCTGGTCATCAGCATGGAGACCTGATGCTGGCAAGATAGTATCTCCAAGAGATCAGTCTTGTGAGTCGGACCCTCCCCCCCCCCCCCCCTCTTCCTATGCATCCCTGGTACCGCCCCAGCCGACACCTTCACCAATCCCATGCCACGCCTTTTCCGGTTTTGATCATATATATTGAGGTGACCACTTATGTTTACCAGACTTATGTTTAGGAGACTTATGTTTAAGAGACTCGTGTTGAGAGCCGCATAGAGCACGGACTCATTATTGCTACTGAGAAATAAATGGATGTAACGGGAACTTGACTGACTCTATGTCCCTCTGTGCCTCTGCCGCCCAACACTCGGGAGGCAGGGGAAAAGTTCCCAGCCTGCATAGTAGCCCCAGCAATGTAAATGCTGGTCCCGCTACAAATGGCGCTGCAGAGCAGGGTACATCAGAGGGAGAGTCAGTGAGATGATCATGAAGACCACCAGCCCTGATGATAGCCAGCACTACCGATCCCCACCACTAATGAACGTCTGGTAGGGACTGACACTGCTGCCGCTGCCGACCCCTGCTTGCCCTTCACCGACGACAGATGGCGATGGAACGAGAGGCGATAAGGGCGAGAGCGAAAAGAGCGAGGGAGACAAGAAGTCAGACAAGCCGCCCTTCTCCTACAACGCCCTCATCATGATGGCATACGCAGCAGCCCCGAGAAACGACTGACGCTGAGCCAAATCTACGAATTCATCATGAAGAACTTTCCTTACTACAGAGACAACAAGCAGGGCTGGCAGAACTCCATCCGCCACAACCTCTCGCTCAACAAGTGCTTCGTCAAGGTGCCACGCCACTATGACGACCCCGGCAAAGGCAACCACTGGATGCTGGACCCTAGCAGTGATGACGTCTTCATCGGTGGCACGACAGGCAAGTCGCGACGTCGCTCCTCGCTCGCGTCACGATCCCGTCTTGCCGCACTCAAGCGCGCCGGCTTCCCGTCCTTGATGGTGCCCGCCTACTCCTTCCACGGGGAGCGTCTGCAGCCCTACCCCTGTACGCCCCTCTACTCCTCGCCTGTTTCAGGACTGACGGGTCCTGCTGAACGTCTCCTGTCCAAGTCTCTCAGCTTCTCCGTGGACAAGTTGTTGGCAGACAGCCCAACTGGAGATTCGAACCCACGGACTGGTCTGCAACAGTCTGGTAGCACTCAGTGAAGAGGGGGACAAATCCAGTAGTCCTCATGCTGATGCGCTCTTAGAGGTGCCACTCTTGCAGGAAGAAGTCGTTGTGACTACCGGAAAACGACTGTCTCAGCAAGAGCTGCAGGATCTGCAGAAGCAGGATCTCGTGATAGGGAAGTTTCTGTCATCTTGGCCGCAAAAGCCAGAGTCTACACAGGACCATTCCTCGAAGATCCTACTTCGGCAATTTTCGAGACTTCGGATCCGAGACGGGCTCCTCTACAGACATGTCGCCGACCCAGCTCAAGGCCACCTCGAGCAATTGGTTCTACCCAGTTCGCTGCGTCCTGACATTCTGAGAGCAGAGATGCTCAAAACATGAACAGATCACCCTGTGACCTTCTGAAGAAAAGTGACGATACTCCATGTGAAGTGACTGAGCCCCGACGCTCTGTGAGACCGAACGCAGGTTGTCGGTCATTCCACTTTGGTGACGGAGTACCATATGTGTAGAACTGCTTTGTGTAGGTATTGGATGTGCCTCTGACTGTAAGTAATGTACCCGTTCCTTTTTCTTTTGCATGACCTCAATACGTAGCCTTGTATAGTAAAACCACACGTAGTAAAGAGAATTACAGGAATGCGATAAGAGTTCCATATAATCATATGATATCCAAGAATGCATGAAACAATAATGGTTTATTTTATTGGAATGATATGACATATCCTTTATATCCCATATAACCCTTTGATTGTTCATGGTTATGTCGTTGTTGATGGCGTCCTCTCTGTGTAACGAGACGTACTGGAAAGTTTCCCTCGTTCTTGTGAATTGTGGTATTGTAAGCTGGAAGAGCGGATTGCCTATAGGTTTGGAACTGATAGGAAATATCTCATCGTAAGGATGCAGATAGTGCTCTCTTTGTGTGATTGCTGTTTAGGGAAAGTTACAGTTTCCCATGACTGTGGGTTTTTGCCTAAAGTTTCATTTAATATTACGTATCACTGTGCTGCTAGTGATTACGGAAGAACTTGCGATGTTTATTCATTGCGGGGTGTTGTCGTGCTTAGCAACGCCACTTTGTGTCACTGTTTGTTTATGTGCATCTAATTGAAGGGTTAAGACCGCTTTTAGCCTGCACGGTTTGTGTGTCTAGCCATGTGGAGGACATACTTGTTGAAGGGTTAAAACCGCTTCAAGTTGTCTTGTCCAACATGCTCTGTTGTTGTGTTGGTTATGCTGCGTTTTGTAATGTGAAATGTTTAATCCTGTTGTTACCAATCAACTAGTTGAACGGTTAAGCCCGCTTCTAGAAGATGTGAAACAATGAGAACTCTTGCTTGTTTTTGTGTGGTGTTTTGGATTGTCTTCTAGTTGACTGGTTAAGACCCCTTCTAGACAGCAATAAAAAAAAATTATCGTGTGAGATTTCGTTGTACACCATGATTGTATATATTTCATCCTAGTAATGCATGTACTCACTAGATTCAAGATTTTGTGTCCATTCTACATTTGTGTTTTGTCTCATGATATATTTTGTATGCAAGTGGTCACCTCAATCCTCTAGCACTAATTGAATTGTTCATTGTTAAACTCCTTATAGGTCATTAATCAAAATTTACAACGAGGACGTTGTACTGAAACACCATGGGGAGATGTAACAGAGTGACAAAACTTTACTTTGCTGACTTTGCGTTCTCTGCATGAACCCCTCCTATCTTCCAGTCTGTCACCAGTGGTCATTTGCCCACTCAGCTATTTCTCGCCCGTTCCCACGCTCTCCACCCTCCTGCTTTCTCCATTTGTATACCTCCCCATCTCTGATTCCATCCCCACGTCAGACTCTGGGACACTGAAGCCATACCGTTCATGCCAGCCGCCCTTCCCACTGTCGTTTCCCATTATCTCACTCTCGGACGCTCCGCTGGTCATCAGCATGGAGACCTGATGCTGGCAAGATAGTATCTCCAAGAGATCAGTCTTGTGAGTCGGACCCTCCCCCCCCCCCCCTCCCCCTCTTCCTATGCATCCCTGGTACCGCCCCAGCCGACACCTTCACCAATCCCATGCCACGCCTTTTCCGGTTTTGATCATATATATTGAGGTGACCACTTATGTTTACCAGACTTATGTTTAGGAGACTTATGTTTAAGAGACTCGTGTTGAGAGCCGCATAGAGCACGGACTCATTATTGCTACTGAGAAATAAATGGATGTAACGGGAACTTGACTGACTCTATGTCCCTCTGTGCCTCTGCCGCCCAACACTCGGGAGGCAGGGGAAAAGTTCCCAGCCTGCATAGTAGCCCCAGCAATGTAAATGCTGATCCCGCTACAAGTGTTTGATCAAAGTTTGTCATCATCCAAACGTTCAATGACATACATAAGCATCAATACTCAGCCATTTGCGTGGTATTTGCGCTGCACTCCTCTTGCTTTTGCCATGGCATTCTCTGCTCCGTGTGTTGTCTTTTATCAATGAATGTGTAATTGCTTCATGTCTTAGTCCCTTTATATAGGCAGAAGATTAACACAATACGAACAAACAGAAGTATTAGGAAAATCTATTTATTCACAGACAGGATTTTGCACTGAGTGACAGACATGATCTCTCACAAAAGAGACGTGAAGTCTAACTATTCACTGAAGCGCGTTTTGCATCTCTCCAACGTAATTTATACAACGACACTATGCAGTGCAATGCACGTGTGTATGCATACTCACGTGCGCGTGTGTGTATGGGTGTGTGTGTTGCGCGTGTAATGCGTGTGTGTGTGTGTGTGTGTGTGTGTTTGTTCTGCGTGTGTTTTGCGTGTGTTTGTGTGTGTGTGTGTGTGTGTGTGTGAGAGAGAGAGAGAGAGAGAGAGAGAGAGAGAGAGAGAGAGGAGGGGGCTCGAGGGAGAGAGAGAGAGAGAGAGAGAGAGAGAGAGAGAGAGAGGAGGGGGGGGGGCTCGAGGGAGAGAGAGAGAGAGAGAGAGAGAGAGAGAGAGAGACAGACAGACAGACAGAGAGAGAGAGAGAGAGAGACAGAGAGAGAGAGAGAGAGACAGAGAGAGAGAGAGAGAGAGTTACCGTCATCTCTGTTATCGTCATCATGACTAGACTGAATTTCACATGAAGCCAGTCATGAATGTCAAGTGTTTGATTGCTCTCATCCCTGTGGTGGACGTCTTGCCCATGTGCCCATTTGCAGAGGGAAACTACTTCGTGTATTGTGCATCTTCTGCTTCTTAACTCATCATTATGACGGCGATGAATGCCCAATACAGATTATGCATGACATGAAAACAACAGATAAAGTCTTCTTTTTTTCAGATTTGTCAAAAGATGTGTGTAGGAGAGATCATACATGATACAAACTTGCGCGCTCGTAAAGTAATCTGAGTCTGATTTGACTAACAATTTTGTAAACTGATAAAGGCTATAGCTTTGATGAGGTACTAGGAGATGCTAGTGACCCTGATAAGTACACTGTAAGTTAGCTAAAACATTTAAGGGAAGGAACAAATTTCTGTTTTGGAGTAATGTGACCCCATGTCATTGCATCTGTTCTTAACCTAAGCACCTTTATTGCATTCGCCTCAGCTCATAATCTATTTCCTCCTTGTAGTGTTTAGGGGAAGAGGGAACTGATTAAATTTTCACTGCGAAGTGCGCTTGGTGAGATCAACGATAATTCATAGTCGTGGTTGACAACTGTAATGTGTGCAGCGTATCAGTTACAATTGATTTGGCAGTACCATTCTTTTCGTTTTTTGTTTCATGCTGACAACAGATGTCCTATAGGAACTATATTACATTCAGCCAGGCTGGAACTGTAAAACATACTATATAAGTAACGTGAACGTCACGAACACACACTACTGGACTAACGAGACAAGTTGTATACCGTACAGCATTCAGGGGAAAACGACGACTTGTTCATGCACATGATAAGGACTCGGCCCTGCAGCAAGAACTGTGCGAAAGTTTTTTTTAATAAAAAAGAAAGGTTATCACAGTTCTAAGTGACGGGAATGTTTACTTTCCCTGTAAATCCACAATTGTGCGCATACGTTCGCACACATTTCTGTTACAATATTTGTATGCACAACCGAAAGGCAGCTCGGTTTTGGCTTCAGATATTTCCTTCTTGGGACCATACCCTTTGTTCAAAACTTTCTTTGAGTGGCAATAACAATGTCACGCAGAGTCAACCTGATTTATCATTGCGTTGCCGTAAGTTTCTATAAGTGCTTGGCTAGCTGGCTGATTCTTGGGTGCTTAAAACTCCTAAATAACTGTCGTTTATTATCACGTCATAAACATTTTGACATTTCAGCACTGTGGCAGCGCGTTTAAAGCAGGCACATTAATTCACAAGAACATGTCATAAAAACGGAATCCTTTCATCTTTTTGAACTGACTGCCAGCCTCGACACTGCTTATACTGTAAAGGATGCAGAGCCTATCTATCACTTCCATCTCCACCTTCTTCAGTCTCCCGTTGACTCTGGTGGCGACGGTTTTCTTGACTGACTTGGTTGGCGTCTTGGCTTTCCCTGTGTCAACTCCCTCCTTGTCCTCGGCCTGGTAGCTGAATGATCTGCACCCCACCGTCCGCATGCAATGCATTGCACAACGGGAAGACGTGCTCAAGAGGAGTCGATTGATTTCACTACCGTCGATGACGTAGTCCCGTGTCACGTCACTCAAGCGCTGATTTTTGTCTCCATGTGTCTTCTCTTTCTCTTTGTTGTCGGGACGATCTGTACAGACATAAAAACGATAAGAAAAAAAACACAGAATATTTGACATGTGGAAAATGCGCTACTCCGTGTTGTAATATGTGATTTGACGTCACTAAAATACAATTCTGTGCAAGTGTGGAGAAACTGCTGAGGATACGCAAACGTTCTACATAATTCATGGCTAAGCCTGAACAATATGCGTAACGGTGTACAAGAACTATATCCAGCAAATGTGTGTGTACATTTGTGTCAAAAGCATGTTTGATTTAGAAACGTAGATTTCTCTGAATCCAACGTTAAGACATAATGAATTCCGATTACTTTCTTAACGCTCGAACACGAAAAGTGGCTGTAATATGACAAAGCAAAGCCTATGCATAATCATGGTAGTAAAATTCGCCAAAATGACAAATACAGTGATTTCATTCATTTTCCTCACCTTCACAGTCTGGGGGGTCTGTGCACGGAGCCTTTTCCTCATCCTTGCCGTTGCAAGCGTTCTTCTCGTGAGAGGAGCATTGCCGTGTCCTTGACCTGTGACCTCCGTTTCCGCAGGTCACGCTGCATTGTCCCCAGGCCTCCCATGTCACCCAAGCTGTTAGCGAGTGACAGTGAATTAGTGACTGAGTGAATGAGTGAGTGAGAGAGAGGAGTAAGTGAGCGAGAAAGCGAGCGAGCGAGTGGATGGGTAGGTGTATGAGTGGGTGAACGAGTGGGAGGATGTGTGTGTGTGTGTGTGTGTGTGTGTGTGTGTGTGTGTGTGTGTGTGTGTGTGTGTGTGTGTGAGCGAGCGTGCGTGCGTGCGTGCGTCCCTGAGTGAGTAGGTGAGTGAGTGAGTGAGTGAGTAGGTGAGTGAGTGAGTGAGTGAGTGAGTGAGTGAGTGAGTGAGTGAGTGAGTGAGTGAGTGAGTGAGTGAGTGAGTGAGTGAGTGAGTGAGTGAGTGAGTGAGTGAGTGAGTGAGTGAGTGAGTGAGTGAGTGAGTGAGTGAGTGAGTGAGTGAGTGAGTGAGTGAGTGAGTGAGTGAGTGAGTGAGTGAGTGAGTGAGTGAGTGAGTGAGTGAGTGAGTGAGTGAGTGAGTGAGTGAGTGAGTGAGTGAGTGAGTGAGTGAGTGAGTGAGTGAGTGAGTGAGTGAGTGAGTGAGTGAGTGAGTGAGTGAGTGAGTGAGTGAGTGAGTGAGTGAGTGAGTGAGTGAGTGAGTGAGTGAGTGAGTGAGTGAGTGAGTGAGTGAGTGAGTGAGTGAGTGAGTGAGTGAGTGAGTGAGTGAGTGAGTGAGTGAGTGAGTGAGTGAGTGAGTGAGTGAGTGAGTGAGTGAGTGAGTGAGTGAGTGAGTGAGTGAGTGAGTGAGTGAGTGAGTGAGTGAGTGCGTGAGTGCATGAGCGAGTGCGTGAGCGAGTGCAGGAGCAAGCGAGCGAGCAAATGAGTGCGTGAATGAGCGAGCGAGTGAGTGAGTGAACATGTCAACTTAGTAGGTGAGCGAGCGTGAGAAGTGGGAGTGGAGGGAAATGAAATGGAATGAGAAGACGAGTGTGCAAAATGGGCAAAAAAGAAATAAGATCAAAACAGGATGAGTATCACTGAATTACAAGCAGACGACTATTAAGTCAAAGCAGTTTATGATAAATCAAGGTATCCAATATATCAATAATTTGACTGGCGTACATTTTAAGAGATATTCTTCATTTGATGATAAAGTTCAAACCATAGATTAGCTTCCCAAAACCAGTTCATTATTTGAAATACTTTTTAAAAGCAAGTTGACAACACCTCTGTTGAAGGCAGACCTCTCCCTCTCTCTCTCTCTCTCTCTCTCTCTCTCTCTCTCTCTCTCTCTCTCTCTCTCTCTCTCTCTATCTCTCCATTGGTTGCTTTACCTGCACATTCTGGTTGAGACTTGCAGTCTTCCTGTTCCGAGTCGTTGCCCTTGCATGCGTTTTTTTGGCTTGATGAGCACGACCTTGACCGTGACCTTTTGCCTCCGTTTCCGCAAGTGAAGCTGCACTCACTCCACGCCTGCCATAATTCCCACTGAGCTGCACCTTGAAGACAAGTACAACACATGCGTTTTCACTACACTTGTGCACTCTCACTACACTTTGTGCATTCTTACTACACCATTTATGTCTGTCACCTGTCTTCCCACAATGAATCAATCTGATTCTTCGGCCACATCGAAACGCAGCAGAATTTGCACCATTGAGGGTCAATATTGTAAACATGACGGGCAGATTTAGGCGAGCAAGCTTTGATGTTTGATCATGTGCGAGGCGCAGTGCCGTGATTCAATTCCTGAGATGTGAGAAATCTGGATTCCTTCTTGCGATGAGGGTCACTTTAGCAGTTTTTAGATTTTCTTCATTCAGAAACATGAACCATTACTGCATTTATTTTGTGAGTTTTCGGTTTCAAATCAACATATAAAAGGTCGTTGTTAACGTCTGCAGGAAGTCAATGCGATCTTTTTTGTGGAGAATAACTGCGCCTCAATGCGAAAGACCCCACAATTTTGCTATCCCGATTCTGTCTCGTCTGCAAAGGAATCCGTGTAGAGTGCGGTGTCACTGCAAACAAGAGACTCATCTGCAGGCTCAGCGAACTTCCATGGGCTGTTGAAATAATTTTTTGGAGCTAGAAGTAAATAAAACTGCCCGTTCTCTGTAACATTTCGTTGCTTACACTATCATCTGCATACTTAAAATGCAGTATGCTCTCTGATTGGTTCGCTGAATAGAATTCTCCAATCAGCAGGCAGCTTTCTTCGCCGTCTTGCGTGATCGCTTGTATACTAATTAAGACTGAACGCTTATGTTCTAACTGAATTCACTTCATCGAATGACTTTCTGGCCGCAACACCTTCTTGACAGGTATGTATTGCTTTGCATTTCCTAAAGATATTCCACAGGGGTGTATACGTGGATAAACAAGCTTGCATTCTTCGATAATACTGAAAATTAGATGATGTAGAACTAGGCCTGTGCGCGCGTTCGATTTCACAACGCCTGCTACAAAAAAAAGCCAAAACACCCCCATTATTGCAGCAAATCATTTTTTTACACACTACACCGTAAATTTATTCACAAACATGATCGGAACGCATCCAAAACGCGTCAATAAACACGCAATTTTTCATGTCGCTAAGCGGTGTTATTACTTCCCATATTCCTTCCCGCTTGGGGGCGCTGCGTTTCCGAGCGTCTTGTAAGTTTATATAGCAAAAGCTCGGCATGAACTATCTTTGTGTAACTTATAATCTTTGATACAATTAACCTGGCATCCACATACATGTACGTCTTACGTACTTTGCTGCAAACCCAAGACTCACCAACACAGTCAGGCAAACCGCTGCAATTTCCCGCCTCTTCGTCATTTCCTGTGCAGGCTCTCTTGTCACTGGAAGAACACTGCCTCGTCCTTGACCTTTGACTATTTGACCCGCAGGTCACGCTACACTCGCCCCAGGCTTCCCATTCCATCCAGGCTGAAAGCAAAACGTTCTGCTTTGTTCATAAAGAATCCACAGAGGCCTGGAGCTGCTGAACGCATAACTTGCGTTTTCTTGTTATTTCAATTCAAAACACATAGATTTAAAAGATTTTTTAATTTAAGACAAACCGAAAAAAACGCCCTAACTGTATAATTTCGTAGTTATTGACGTTAAGTGAACCAAAACGTTGGTATTGAGCAAATTTCAGCTTTATTTATCAGAAGCACACACTGTCATAGGATAGACAGTGGTTTATCCTGAAACGTAGAGCATGACCTACTTGCATATGAATTACATGACGTTTTCACCCGCCAAATCTTGTGATTGGACAATGCCCCGCAGATATGACTTTTCCCCGCCTACTTTTGTTATCTTAACTGTGATTAGCCGGCTGTAACGGTGAGCGTTCCGTGAAATCTCGGACCCAAAGATTGTTGTATTAGTTGCGTGGGATTGATTACACAAATATTTTTAGATGAAAGTATCAACTGATCGGGTAATAAGGTGAAAGAAATCGATGAAAACCCATATTTCGGGTGAAAACGTCATGTCATTGATATGCAAGTGGGGCACGCTCTACGTTTCAGGATAAACCACCGTTTAGCTTATGACAATAGCCTTTCAGGGCCTGCTCCAGTAGCTCAGCTACGGGCGGCTCCAAGCAGCCAAGGAGGCTGTCGGAGGGCATCGGGACAAGGTCAGATCCTTCAGGTCCAACAGTGCGTTCAAATCACCCCAGAAGATCGAGGTCAACCGACATACAACGACCTAATCACCAAAAACCATATCCACCCCCCAGTTTATGAATACGCATAGCTACCGCTCAGCCAGAAAAATCATCACCCATCACTCACTCCCCATTTCCTCTGGCAAAATAGTCTTCTCAGGAAGTCTTAAATCTTGCCAGAAGCCGTTCAACAAAAGGCGAATGACTTCATTTATGTGTATAAAAAAGAAGAAAAGAAAAAGATATAGGCCCTGGTGATACTAAATGCAGCAAACGAAGCGTCTTATAAGCTCGTCAGTTCGTAGAGATGAATCAAGGAAGGAAATCGTGGATGAAGAAGGAAGTTGGGTTACCGGGGCATGGCAGCGAGATGTCACATGATCCTGTCTCATCCTCACTTCCCCTGCAGGCGCCTTTCGGAGTGGACGAACATTTCCTCGACCTTGTCCTCTGACCTCCAACCCCACAGGTTACACTGCACGCACTCCATGCTTGCCACGCCTCCCAGGCTGAAAACCCAAAAATGCAAGACCCTTGTAAATTTTACTTATCTACTGCTCCGTTCAGTGTATTGCAAGTTCAACGCATGCAGCAAAGATCTTCCACCCACATGAAAAGGCTACAATACAATATAATGTACTTTATTGCTCTGTGGATAAGAATTTATTATGCTTCAGACAGGCCAGATTACGAATGTTGTTCTATTTTCATTAATCTGTTTCACTATCTTTTTTCATTAATCGTAAAACGCCGTTGGAGGCCGTCTAAACATGTTGTTCTGTGTGACCTGTATGCTCCTGAGTTGCGGTCTGCCAGAATTAACCATGCTGCAATGCATCTTCTTGAAGGATTTGAACTTTACGCTTTTTCTTTTGAAAAGCGACTAAGGTAGGCAATAGCGATGAAGCATGACAGGTTTGGACCGCAACTCACTGGCACACTCAGAGAGGCCACTGCACTGTTCGGTCTCTGTGTCACTTCCCGTGCAGGCTTTCTTGTCAGAGGATGAACACTGCTTCGTCCTTGATCTCTGACCTCCTGACCCGCAGGTCACGCTGCACTGGCTCCAGGCACCCCAGTCCATCCACTCTGAACACAGATCGCACATTTTAAGAATCCGATGTTGATGCTGTCGTTTTGGATGAAAGCACAACAATGTAATCATTTTACATCCATGTGTAGTTCCCAGGGGCTTTACATTACATAAGTAGTCACGCACTCATAGTTTGCCCTGGTCTGCTATTCTTCCTATTCAACAATAGTAGTAATGGTAATGCAGAAGTTGTTTTTTATATTTAGATCGCGTTAAGTTCTCATTTACTGTGCCAAAAAATCTAGATGCAGGCGATCTGAGAGAATTGAAGTCCCCAGAAATATTCAGCTCCAGTGAAACTGCGGAATGGGAGACGGAAGAAAGTCACGCTACCAGGACATGCAGGCAACCTGTCGCAAGATGCCGTCTCCTCCCCACTTCCGCTGCAAGCGCTTTTCCCATTGGACAAGCACCTTCTTGACCTCGACCTTTCACCTCCGACCCCGCAGGTCACGCTGCACGCACTCCAGGCTTGCCACATGTCCCAGGCTGAAACGTTTCATCCTTGAATTTTTCTCTTTCTTTGTCATCCCTGCTCTTCATACAAAATTGTCCATCGTTCGGCGGTCCTCGTGTAAAACACAATGACTACTTGCTCTCTCTTTCAATGGCTGAAGGTAGCCTAAGACGATACTACTACTCTACTTGTTCAGCCTTTCACCCATTGCACCTCTGCATACTGACTGAATCAGAGTTATCGCAAACCAAAAAACACTGCTACAGTAAGCGTTGTTGTATTAGAAAGTCAAATACAGTCTTTGTCTTCTTTGGGACAATGTTCCAGTTGAAGCCTGTCGTAGCTTGCGGCTAGCGGTTGGAGCGTTTGAAGATACGAGGATCCTCAAGTAGCATCCTCAAACAAGTTGATTAACTTGCCCTTCCTCTCACTACACAGAAGTAAAACCGGGTACCCGTTAGGGCAGTCATAGCACACTGCATTCTTGGGGGAAACATAGCCAGCATCGGGTTGCAATTACTCCCCCGGAGTGGAGATTATTCTGATAGCTGACAGTGGGCCTTCTATCTGTCTCTCACTGTATTTGCCGCCAGGTGGCCAGTGATCAGAAACAAGTTTAACATTGTTTGAGAAACAAGAATTGAATGATAAGTCGCTATATTGTTTAAAAAAAATACATTTGCCTTGATTTCGGCATGTCCTTATTTTCCTCATCATTCTACGTGTGAATGGAAAGGCAACTGTATGGAAACAAGATAAAATGAGCAAGATTTTATCTTATGACGTCAGATTTGTCAATACTCACTGGCACACTCAGACAGGCCACTGCAGTGTTCAGTGTCCGTGTCGCTTCCAGTGCAGTCTTTCTTGTCAGTGGAGGAACATCGCCTCGTCCTTGACCTCTGACCTCCTGACCCGCAGGTCACGCTGCACTGGCTCCAGGCTCCCCACTGCATCCACTCTGAAAGCAGTGTGCATTTAAATGAAGAATAACATGTAGTTGCTGTTCTCCTGGAGGAAACCACAACAGCATCACCAACGTATTTCTCTGTTTCCAAATGCATTGAGAGAGATATTACCAGACGTACATAAATAATGCCTTCCTCTTTCGTTTTTCTATCCCATCATGGAAATATTGTTTTGAATAGATCGGCTATCATTTTCAGTCAGGTTTTTAAAGTTTTGAACGAGCACAAGCCGGTAATGCCATTCGGGTGAGGACAAAGGAAAGGCTAAAAACCATATGTCTTCAAAACCAGTGAAATCATTCTCAACAAATGAAAAGAGGAGGAGAGTTACTCTACCAGGACATGCAGGCGACTTGTCGCAAGACGCCGTCTCTTCCCCACTTCCGCTGCAAGCGCCTTTCTGATTGGACGAGCATGTCCTCGACCTCGACCTCTCACCTCCAACCCCGCAAGTCACGCTGCACGCACCCCACGCTTGCCAAGCTTGCCAGGCTGAAAACACGAAGTTGTTTGGAACATTTCTAGTGCCGTATTTATCTTTAAAAACACTTTCCTCACTTTTACCTGGTACAGCCGTACTTGGGCAGCCTTCCACACGCTGCTCTTACGACTAATGATCGAATTCTACTTAGTGCATGCTAGGCAGTACCGCTTCTGTAACTGTTCAGATGTCTGAGAGACAAAATAAACATATCTCTAGTTTTTATTACCTCTGCTAAGGAGGTTATGTTTTACTCTCGGTTCGTTGATTACTTAATTAGCAAAATAAATCAAAAGTTCAAATCGGATCCTTTCGAAATTTGGTGCACTGTCAGGGTTTTACCCCACGAAGAATTCATAAAATTTTAGATGTTATCTGTTATTTGACATGGAAATAAATAAAAAACAGAATATTATATGTTATGTAGTTTGGGAATTGGAAGCATAAAGGCCGTCCTTAACCGACCGAACGATGGCTCGCCGAATGAGCCGAACAACTTTCGCCCGAGCCAAAATCTCGGGCCGAATTGTTTTCAACCTTAACCGGGCGAACTCGAGCTCGTCGAGCAACTCTTCGGGTCTACGACGTACCACGATTCGCCCCGAATCCTGGCTCGCAGACCATGCTCTGGGAGCTCGCTTCTCAATGGCTGGAGGAGACAAAATCGTCTGTGCCGGGAGAACAACAAGTAGACTTGGTTGAGAGAGGGAACGCAGCTCGCCAAACGGTCCGACCCCGAATAAGTGTCAGAGAGCTCTGTTAAGGACGAGAGCCCGAAAGGCGAGTTCGGATAAGGACGGCCTTCAGACAAGGTATTTTAATCTCGAATCACGTACTTGATGACGTCAAACGATGATGCAGGAGCATGAGTTCCGCACTCAGATATCGCGTTTAGTCAATAACATGAACTAAACTCAGTAGTCAGGCCTGCCTAGCAGGACATGCTGCCTTTATTCATTATGCAGGTCATGCAGGTCATGGAGGACAAATGGTGGTTTCCTTGGCGGAGGTGCGCTCTCAAAGTGCTCTGTAGATTTCCTGGTATTATTCTACATTGTGTATCGTGTCAAGAATCAAATGGCAAGACGATATCTTAAAACTGCCAAGGCAGGAAGGCATGACGTCAGACATGTCAAGACTCACTGGCACACTCAGACAGGCCACTGCAGTGTTCAGTGTCCGTGTCGCTTCCAGTGCAGTCTTTCTTGTCAGTGGAGGAACACTGCCTCGTCCTTGACCTCTGACCTCCTGACCCGCAGGTCACGCTGCACTGGCTCCAGGCTCCCCACTGCATCCACTCTGAAAGCAATGTGCATTTAAATGAAGAATAAAATGTTGTTGCTGTTCTCCTGGAAGAAACCACCACAGCATCACCAATGTATTTCTCTGGATTGTTTTAAAATGCATTGAGATATATATTACCAGACGTACATAAATGATGCCTTCCTCTCCTTCGTTTTTCTATCCCATCATGGAAATATTATTTTGAATTGATCGGCTCTCATTTTCAGTCAGGTTTTTAAAGTTTTGAACGAGCACAAGCCGGTAACGCCATTCGGGTGAGGACAAAGGAAAGGCTAAAAACCATATGTCTTCGAAACCAGTGAAATCATTCTCAACAAATGAAAAGAGGAGAAGAGTTACTCTACCAGGACATGCAGGCAACTTGTTCCAATGCGCCGTCTCTTCCCCACTTCCGCTGCAAGCGCCTTTCTGATTGGACGAGCATGTCCTCGACCTCGACCTCTCACCTCCAACCCCGCAAGTCACGCTGCACGCACCCCACGCTTGCCAAGCTTGCCAGGCTGAAAACACGAAGTTGTTTGGAACATTCCGTCCTGCAGATTTTCTTTTGAACACTTTCCTCACTTTTACCTGGTACAGCCGTAATTGGTCAGCCTTCCACATGCTGCTCGTACGACTTATGATCGAATTAAACGTAGTGCTTGCTAGACGGTACCGCCTCTGTGACTCTTCCGATGTCTGAGAAGCGAAAAAAAACTATGCTTAATTTTTACTTTCCTGTAATTATTCTACTTTTGTTTTCCCCATCATGTCAAGAATTAAACGGTAAGACGACGTCATAAAATGAGTGAGGCAGGAAGGCATGACGTCAGACATGTCAAGACTCACTGGCACACTCAGACAGGCCACTGCAGTGTTCAGTGTCCGTGTCGCTTCCAGTGCAGGCTTTCTTATCAGTGGAGGAACACCGCCTCGTCCTTGACCTCTGACCTCCTGACCCACAGGTCACGCTGCACTGGCTCCAGGCACCCCAGTCCATCCAGGCTAAAATCGAAACATAAATATTCATTGTTCTCGTATTCCAGAACCAATCGTCAGGAATGTGCAAAATATTTTCTGGCAAGTTCAAAAGTAGCATTAGCGAAAATGATATTAAGGTAGGCATGTTCTCAGTCTAAACCCATACAGAAATGATCATTTTCGTCCTAACGAACGGAGAGAATCGTGCACCACGAATGACCCCTTAAAAGATTTCTCCGGTAAGTGAATGACTAGCTGTGGAAAGCAGTGAACACTTGACTTTTGTAAGAGTGAACAGAAAACGGTAAATGACACGAATAATGGCGTTCCGTGCATACGTTTTCCGGTTAACTTTATAAAGTGACCTTGAGAATAAATTTGAGAGCATTCATTGAAGGAGACATCAATTAAAAGTACGCAGTCTGTGAAAGAACGTTAGATTTCATATCTATGTAACAACAACATCTCCGAACAGCAAGACTTTTAAGTTTGGGAGTGTATCAGACGAGTCAAGGGAAAGAACTGCGGAGAGAGGATAAGTCACGCTACCAGGACATGGCGGCGAGTTGTCGCAGGACGTGGTCTCCTCCCTACTTCCGCTGCAAGCGCCATTCTGATTGGACGAACATTGCCGTGACCTTGACCTCGTACCGACCCCGCAAGTTACACTGCAAGCACCCCATGCTTGCCATGCCTCCCAAACTGTTGAAATTGATAGAATATTTGGAAGAAAATATTTGTTAAGCACCCTGAAGTAATAGTAAACTGAATCAGAAAAAACCTAGATAAAGAAATGTAACAACTATCATTCATCGTAGGACAGGCTTTAGACTTAATACCAAAGACACTACATATAAAGTCTTGTAACCATGCAGGCAACTGCGAGGATGGTGTAGTTGGAGTCATCCGTCCTCGGTGGGCTGCTCACCCGGCTATCATGTCTGATCGAAAGAGGCGCGGTGGCATCTTTGGCAGCGCGATTGCTTGCTCAGAAGCTCGCTACAAGCACAGTTATGACGGAAAATTCTTCTTTCGGTTCCCCAAAGACTCAGAGCGGTAATATTGAACACACATTCTTATCTCTATTTAGATGAAAAGTAAAAATGTCCTGGAGCTTGTTCGCCTCATGCAGATATACATGTACACTCTGATTGACGGGAACGAGGGTGTTATTTTTTCCGAAATGACTGAACAATGGAGTATTGTTTTTTCATGAGGTACTTACGTGAATGGAATGGATTGGGAAAGTTCATTTCATTTACATATTGACGTCTAAAATTATTTTCTGTCTAGCTACTAACAAATCAATTGAAGAATTTGCCCATCTCCAAAACCAGTGTGTATGGTCTTTGCTATCAATGACCCAACCCTGTGTTTCAACAGATGCAGAAAATGGGCACAGAACACAAGAAGGAGAGATCTGTTCATGCTGCAACTTGAAATGCTGCGCAAACGTGATAACAGATTGTGCAGTGACCACTTTTAAAACAGTCAATTCACCTGTCCCACATTGCAGATTATTGTGCTTGTGCAAAATATTCATTAGTGCACTTTTGATAGAAGAAAAAAAACATGCATTGCTGCAGACTTTTCCTTTGAAAGGAAGTAAATTCACAAAGGCATACAACTTTGTATCTCTTTAGTCAGTTTCCTGATCTTCCCATGCATCATCGTAGCAGCCATCCTTGGAATCGCGGCTCGCGTTAGTGTAGCAGCAGCGTTAGTGGCGCTCTATGAGAGCGGATTTTGGCGAACGTTTGTGGCGCACCGTTGTGGATCTCTATTGCCGAGTGGTCATCGCGCTTGACCTGTAGTCGCTTGCTTCCAGTGGTTACGGCGTTTCAAACAGAGCGGTTCCCGGGGTTGTATCTTTGAGCAAATTGTTCAACTCAAATTGCCTCTCCCCACCCAGGAGTAAAACCGGGTGCTTGAGAGGACACTCATGGCATCGTGTAGTGCCATTAACCGTCATATGCGGCCATGAGCCAACATCAGCTTGGAATCATCCCCAGAGAGTGGAGTAGTTGCTGGTGCCGAATTGAGTGCGTCTTATCTGTTTGGCATCGTGTTTGTTGTCGGGTGCCAGTGATTGGTTGATCAAGGCCCAGTGATTGGTTGATCAAGGCCCAGTGATTGGTTGATCAAGGCCCAGTGATTGGTTGATCAAGGCCCAGTGATTGGTTGATCAAGGCCCAGTGATTGGTTGATCAAGGCTTAGTGATTGGTTGATCAAGGTCCAGTGATTGGTTAATCAAGGCTCAGTGATTGGTTGATCAAGGCCCAGTGATTGGTTGATCAAGGCTCAGTGATTGGTTGATCAAGGCCCAGTGATTGGTTGATCAAGGCTCAGTGATTGGTTGATCAAGGCCCAGTGATTGGTTGATCAAGGCCCAGTGATCGGATGGTAAAGTTCAAAGCAGCCTGAGACCTGCACATGTGCAATGAGTCTATATCTAAAACCACACTTCCACCTTTACCCTTCAATTAGACAGATTCTATTCCATTCTACACAAGCGGCGCGACTTGGCAGTATCGCTTGCGACACGGTTGGCAAACGACAAGCATTGCACACGAAGGGTGGTGAGGAGAGCGTTAGTGTAGAACGTGTGGAATCGCCTCATGTACAAAGTGCATTAACGCGCCATGACGAATGCAAGATTTCTCACAGAAACGATGGGACTTCTGCATAATGGTACCAGTTCCCTCTTTAAACTCATAGTTATTTTGTTTCGTCTTTGGGCAGCATAGATTTCAATGTTTGCACCAAAGAAGGGAACGCAATACTTCGTTTGTCAGTGCCTTATTTATTCACGGTGATATGATCGTAAAGAGCGCACTTCAGATGAAATATTCGATATTTTATTACATTGAATATTTTCATAACAATATTAATGTACGCTTTATGTACAGGACAATAGAGGACATCAGGTTGATACAGAGAGAGATACAGGCATGACATCTTCTCTCCCTCTCTCTCTATCTCTCTATCTCTCTCTCGCTCTCTATCTCTCTCTCACTCTCTATCTCTCTCTATCTCTCTCTCACTCTCTCTCTCTCACACACACACACACAAACACACGCACACACACACACACACACACACACACACACACACACACACGCACACACACACACACACACACACACACACACACACACGCACACACACACACACACACACACACACACACACACACACACACACACACGCACACACACACACACACACACACAAACACACGCACGCACACACACACACACACGCACACACACACACACACGCACACACACACACACACGCACACACACACACGCACACGCACACACACGCACACACACGAATATCATCAAGACTCAGAGTATCCTTCCCATTCAGACTGGTCGATCGACATGGAATAAAAACTCAAAGTGAGGTCGTTAGAATACTCCATCAACTAGCTGTGGAAAACTGGACAATACACCACGTCTGGAACCAATCGATTTTACATTTCATCGTTCCTCTGGCATACAGTGTAATCACGAAAAGGAAGTAAGACGGTGGACGTCAGAGGTGATACATTTAAGTGCGTTTCAGACAGAACGTTGTTCGGGTAGTCTTCCCCCTATCTTCTATTTTCTTTCTCGGCCTGCAATCTGATGTGAAGCCTGTGCAATTTAAATATTTCATATTGATAGATTTATTTTACGGCGAGGGAAGTAACATTTCGGGAGTGTGAGTTTCAGGGATAACAATGTGTGCAAGTTATCCAAGTCTCGCCCGTCAATGCGCCAATGGACAAACATCAGATGAAATTACATGTCCATTCAGCGGTCTCATCGTCAGCTCTTTGATGCTGTCATCACTGATGTCCCTCGACAAACACAGGGGTGAGTTTTGTATTCCATGCATTCATGCAAGGAAATCCTTGAGGACAGATAGGGTGCGATTCATTAAACGTGCCATGGAAACATGCAAATCCAGCATCATACCAAACTACGCATGCAGATGTGACGATGTGCTGACATCCAAGACTTTGATCAACATACAATTTCCTCAGCCTTCCCTACCACAATGAAAACTCTGTTTGGATGTGACGATACTGTCCTTCTCTTCCAAGCGAATGCACGCAGCCCAACCTATCATCAAAGACCACAGCATCCAACTATTGATTCGCACTCCAAGTTCTCATTAGTAAATCTCGAGTATCTCACGTGTGGACAACGCAATGCACACCAATGCATCTGGGATCTCCTTTTCAATGTGCAGTAAACGTCCCCATCAGGGACAGCGTTATAGATGGGTATACGGCGCTGCACGTCACCCGATCACATAATCAGCCACATCCCAAGCAGGAGCAAATGTTTCACTTAACACTATCGACCTCGACTTTTTTAAAGACACAGGGGCGGATCTGGGGGGGGTGCAATGGGTGCAATTGCACCCCCCCCCCCCCCAGCGGGACAAAAAAAAAAGAAAAAAAAGAAGAAAAGAAAGAAAGAAAGAAAGAAAAAAAGAGATATGTTGATAATGTAGTAATGTAAATGTAATTGCACCCCCCCCCCAAGCAAAAAGACAAAAAAATGAGAGAGAGACTCAGGGAAAGAGATGTTGATAAATATTGGAATGTAAATATAATTGCACCCCCCCCCCTCCTCGGCTTAAAAAAAAAGAAAGAGAGAAGCTGATAAATATAGTAATGTAAATGTAATTGCACCCCCCCCCCCTCCCTCGGCAGAACAAAAAAGAGAAAGAGATGCTGATAAATATAGTAATGTAAATGTAATTCCACCCCCAGCCAAAAAACTAACTAAATAAATTAAAGAAATAAAATACATAAACAATGATAATACATTTAAAAAAATGGAAAGAGAAATATGTTGATAAATATAGTGATGTAATTGCACCCCCCCCCCCCCCCCAGCCAAAATAAAAAGGGGTGGGTGGGTGCAGAGAGAGAGATGCTGATAAATATAGGAATGCACTAGTAAAATTAAATGTAATTGCACCCCCCCCCCTTACACACACACACACACACACACACACACACACACACACACACACACACACACACTCACACATACAGCAAAAAAAGAAGAAAAAAAAAGAGAAAGAGAGAGAGAGAGAGCCTGAGAGATGCTAATACAGGAATGAAAATAGACATTCCAGATGCTGTCAACAGATTTGCAACAAAATACAACACAGTCATGCGCCTTCAGCCACAGAAAATGTTGTCACATGATTAGGCCTATGACTAGGCAAATTCCTCCATGTGTGTGTTTATTCAATGTCTCTAGACTGACCAGGCCTGACTCCCACAACAAAC
>JAWQFJ010002366.1:90000-107500 GCA_034096865.1 Theodoxus fluviatilis
TCCTGTGCAAATAACTGTGTGATGGCGCTCTACTTGCTCAGGCCCTGTTGACTAACCAAAACTGCAGGTGCCGTTTCCCAGGCACCAACAGAGACAGCCAGGTTGCTCGGCCGCATTGTGTTCACGCGAGGTCTTGCACGGCACAGGCCGTTGCCAACATGTGTCAACATGTGATTGTCTTTACGTCTCTTTTCATCGTGTTGACGCATACCTCTCAAGACCTTGGCCTTCCTCGCGTCAATGCAACGTGCTCCTGGGTTTGATGAAGCTACCGCTCAAGTGGTAGGTTCGCCCAGTTTTGTACTTGGCCGGTCCCTCGAACTGGACAATGATCGAGCCCTACGTGTAAGCGAACAAAGCATGCTGTGAAGAGTAATGGGGTTGCGTTTCACGACATGGCTGCCTGCACTTTGATGCATGTTGACAAGGAAAGTCGATAATGACGGTATGGACACCACGACAGCTCCATGACAGTTTCAATCGGATGGCTTCCTGTCCGTAACCCGACCTTCAATCAAAACACCATCACGTCCAGGAAGAAGGTAAAACAAGGGGATCGTGGGAAGTAGAGTTTTTTCTTTTTCTTTCAAGCCCAAAACTGGCATCGCGATACTGGCCGTGAAAATAGCTTTCATAGCGCTTGAGAGCTTTCAGACTTGTATGCAGGCATACACACATTTATTGTTGTTCCTGAACACTACTGTCACCTTCACCTTTGAGAATATTAAAAGAAGTGGCTAAGTTCAGAGGATTTATTTCACCGACTTACAGAGTGCTAACTTTGCTAAAACTTTCGGGATTCATTTTCGGAAGCAAAAATTGCCACTTTTAGATTTTCTCAGAGTTGTTCTTACCTGCAAATGGCAATGGCCTTGACTTTTGAGAATAATCAATGAAAAAGATACGCCATGAAATGTCTTATCACCCACTTGTGACAAATCTAGTGGCTGGCAGCTTGATATTGAAGAAGAAGCCATTCATTGCAAAGAATGCAGACTAGAATCCTATGACCTTGACCTCAGAAGAAGGCCATTGAAATCTACATTCGTAGAAAAATGGCGTCAAAGACTGTAGGTGTACAATTAGAGGAGGCACGTGACTCACCGGGACGGATCTCGCAGATGAAGGTGGTGTTGGAGTCGCAGTTGAGGACGTCAATCTTGCTGGCCGCCCAGCCCTGGACACTGACGCAGTGCTCCGTGGCGGAATCCCGCTTGTCGACCTTCCCCTGCCACTTGCTCTGCAAGGGCGTCCCGTCCGCCCAGTAGTACTCCCCGTCCTCGTGCTGCCTGTGCAGCCCAATCCAGAACCGAGTGTCCTCCTCCCTGCTAAGGATTGAAGAGGAAGATGAGAGTCAAAGCAAGCTGCTTCATTAGTTCGTAACTCGTTCACAGTTCTCTTCAAATTACCAAACTCAATATGAATAAATCAGGCTGCTTCAATACTGGTATGATTTACACTTGAATAGTTCTAATCTATGTAAATGATACTGTTCAAGTGAATACCGCTCAAGCAAGTTTAAATCTTCATGTGATATACCTCCCACTGCAACTGTATCAAATGAAGTTTTCAATACGTCATCTGCGAGGCCACTGGTCTTACCGTGTGGTTCTCTGAATGATCCACTGTTCATATCCTCATGCATCGCATTGCTTTAGTTTTAGAATACATAGGCCTAAGCATGGAAGCATAGAAGCGGCAATTAAATAGAATTGGCAATCCTACAGAATTGGCGATCCTACCAGTAGAGAGAACAATTGCAATAGTTCTTCCTCGCAGAAACTTCAATTGTAAGTAGAACTGTCAGTTCTACTAGATTGATTTTTTAAAGCTTTCTGTTTATTATATAGATCATGATTTTAATTTCTTCTACGTGATTTCAAAGACGAACCAATTTAACAAAAGCTCATGGAAGTAAACAGGCCAGAAAAGAATAAAATGTAAATGAATGGAAAGACGCGGTACTGACGATTGCTTTGAGCTGGTCTTGTCTTTGAGGTCTTTGAGGATGGCCTTGAGTTCGTTGGTGTCCTCGGCGATGAGCAGCGTGCCTCCCAGAGCCTCGCACTCTGCCTCTGCTTTCCACCATGTCCTGCTTTCCCCTTTGTAGTAGTAGCAGCTGCTCTCGTACACCACATGGTCCCCGCCGGGACACAGCGTGGAGTCTGCAGCGATACCACGTTGAGATGGAAAAGGTAATGGTGTTGGTTTTACGAAGTAACCTTTTCACCCACTTCTGGGGCTCAAACCGCTTAACGCTTTACCCCCTGGAAAATGCAAAAGCATCGTGGAAGTTTCCAGCTTTCACGCAAGTTCCCACAACAAGGCCATTGCGTAGTTACATCATGTAGACAGAGCGGAATTGCTTTTGATGTGTCACGCAACGTCGCTTTTAGCTGCTTCCAAATGACCGAGTTGGTTCTCTTGTCGTTTCTAGAAAGCTCTAGAGACACTGTAAGAAATATAATGAGCAAAACGTGTGAGAGCAAGCACAGAAGACGTGAGAGCGGGAATAACAACGATTGTGTCCTCACGGGATTCAGCCCCGAGAGTGAAGTGCAATTGTACATTATTGTGAATCGACAAGTGCGCGAGTAAAGGTTTTCGAAACGACCACAGGATTTGAATGTCGACTTCCCCAGCACAAGCCAGGAGAACAGCCATATCGACATCGACGTTGCAAAGAAGACGGTCCACACCGGTCGTAACAAATTCGGCACCCACAAGGGGAAACAGTTGAAAGTGTGACAGTAACAGACGACAAACATGGACGGCGAGAAACGCGTCACCCGATTAGCTGCACGCGCCGAGGTGGCGGAACCAGCGACTGAGGTCATCGCGACAATAGGCTTGCACATTGCTGCGTCTCGTGAACGGTTCTGCTCGACCAACAGAGACAACGGAAACTGAAGGCTTGTTCAGGAGGCGCAGCGCTGCAAAGCGCTGCTCAGCGCTGCATGTGATTCACTCCTAAACAGCAATTTTGGGGCGTGATTCACTCAGCGCTGAGCAGCGCTTTGCATCACCGATCCGAGGTGATTCAGACGATTTTGCATCATTTTCAAAATGGCGTCTTCGATCCCGCACTGGCCGTCGATGCGTAAAATAACCCTCAGAAACATCATTTTGAGACTGGAACGGGCTTTATTTGCCCCAAGCGCCCTGTATGCGCGAGTAATGGCAGGTAAGGATGACACAGTAGTGGACTTTATTCATGCAGAATACATTTAAACGTGCATAAACGATGTATGTGGCAAAGAAAACACTTTCTTCGCGTCTATCAACACAACATGGGGCGCAGAAGATTTACCTCCCCTTTAACAAGTAAAGCGCTGCACAAAATCTGTAAGTGTTCCGGAGAGGAAAAGAGCGCTCAATTGCCAACATGAAGCGCTCATGCAGCGCTTTGTACTCCTGAACAAGCCTTGAGATCGTGCGAAAGAAGGCGTGAGAACGCAACAGAGGACGTGAGAACGTGAAGACAGGCAAGAGAGCGAGCCCCGAGAGTAAAGTGCACTTATGGTATTATTGTGAACTGATCATATCGCAACAAGTGCATGATTAAAAAGGGGGGGTTGAGGGGGGGTTGGGGGGTGGGGGGGGTGGGGGGGGGGTTGGGGGGGTTGGGGGGGTGACCACTGGATTTGGATGTAGACTTTCCCTGCGCAAGCTAGGAGCACCCAGTAATCTACATCGACGTTGCGAAGGAGATGGTCGCAACATATGCAACTCTAGCATCTACGCTGCTTTGAAAGCTATTACTTTTGGCCGCCTGCTATAATGGACAAGCATATTCAGCACTGAACTAGAGAATGAACAACGACTATACTTTAATGAAAAGACAAGGATAAAGATGTCAACTCATCCCCGCATACTGGGATATCTGGCGAAGTATTGGATTGTTGGTGTGAACGATGCACATGGTCAATGAGAGCAGATAAAACCGGGAAAAGAAACACTGGTATCAATGTGTCTGCGAAGTGGAATGGCTTGGATTTGCCATGCGATCGATATTCATTTCAGTTGTCATAACCGTCGGTTCCATCACGGAACGGCTGGTTTGGTTACTCTTGCATGTGGCGAGACTGATCATGAAACCGAACGCACGCATACAGACGTGAGTAGTTTGCTGATCATGTCAGTCAGCTCATGTATCTTCCCTGCCGAGTATGCAAAGCAATGATCCCTACACCAGCCCCCCTATTCTGGTTCATTCGGTGGGGTTACCAGACCACGTAGCGTCGTGGAACAAGGCCCACTGCTTGACATTCAGAGGAAGAAGAGTGGCCTTGTGGAACTGATTATTTGTCCACTGCCGACCGAGTGACACGAATAAACAAACAGGGTCAAAAAGACTTCACTGTCACAGATGCCACGAGTTTTTGTTCGTGCTTGGTGCGCACAAAAATGGATATGGAAAAAAAGATTCACTTCACTTCACTTCACTTGTCCCGTAGTCTGGACGACCGTTGGGGCACCACAGATGATCTGGCAACCAGTTCTCCCCATTCCTCTCGCCTCTCGGACTGTCTCAAGGCTTCGCTGAGCCTCATCCCTGTCCATTCTGAGACGTTGACCTCCCATCTTTTCCTTTGTCTGCCTCTCATCCTCCCTCTTTTTACTGTGCCGTGTAACACAGTCTTGGCAAGCCCTGACGATCGTGAGACGTGCCCATACCACTTTAGTTTGCGTCTTTTCACAGTGGTCAGTAGTTCTTCATGGGGCCCGAGGGCTTGCCTAATTTTGTTTCGGACTTCCTCGTTTGTGATGCGGTCAAAAAAAAAAGATTACATAAGTGTAAAGGTGCCATGTTTTTTTCATGAGACCTGTGTATCATTTCGTTAAGCATATACTTTTTATTTCGTTCGTGGTTTTCGACGCAAATAGTACATTTCTTTGCTTTCTGTTGAAAAATGATTGAAAACAATTTATTTACAGACTGGTAAATGTGTCATATTTGTTCCCGGAGAACTGCATGACATTCCGTTGAAACGTACACTTCATGTGTGAAAATGCTCTGGTAAAAAGTTGCATCCCATTGGAAAATTCCCAGATTAAAAATTACACTGCGCCCCTGGGATACAAAATGAAATGGCTAAACACATTCATTTCTCATCACAAGAATCGCAGGAAATTATTGTTTTCACCGGGGTAAAAAAAGAAACAAATCTTACCACATTAACAACCGTCAATTTCCATCTTTTAAAAGAAATGTCGAGGAAAATCACAGAAAGAAGTGTATGCTGCCTTATAACGTTGGCAAGTTGATTCATTTTGATTTGGCATTTTGCTCAGCGAATTGTTTTCAGCGCAAAGAAGAATAGGGAACAAGTAATAGTTCTAACCTGGCGCAAGGCAACGGCTCTCTTATGTAAAAGATATAGATTTCTCTCGTGACTTGAATGACACATACAGAGAATAGAAGCACCATGCATTGGCAACGACACTGTCTTCGATGGACTTCTTTATGGCCATTTCGATTTCCTGCGTGTTTTGGAATTCTTATCCATTATCCTATATTGTAAAGTAATCAAAGTACTTTCGTTCTCTCTCTCTCTCTCTCTCTCTCTCTCTCTCTCTCTCTCTCTCTCTCTCTCTGTGTGTGTGTGTGTGTGTGTGTGTGTGTGTGTGTGTGTGTGCGTGTGTGTGTGTTTGTGTGTGTGTCTGTGTGTGTGATATTTTTCTGCATGACCCACGCGATTTATAACATCATCAAAGGGTCATCGGGTTTCATCAGTGAACGAGAGTTCAAGCCTCAGAGTTGCATGGATTTGACAGAAAGTATTTTACTTATGACAGGATTCATTAAGAAATGTACAGGGATGAAAACGATCTCGCATCCAACCCAAAGCGGTAAAGATAATTATTTAAATGGCCAGCTTGAGTGTCTTTTTAAAAATACAAATATACCACAATCTTTCATACATATTAAACTTGCCTGTGAATTATTATAGAAATTTACCACATTCGTGGGTTTTCCGAAATAAGACAAAATTAAGTGGTACGAGGACTAGTGGGTAACGCGTAAAGCAGCTTGAGATGAAGGTGAGGGGAAAAGTCGCTACACTGGGCGCATAACTTTATCCTTTACTCCTACGAAAGACGCGGGTCACGCGGAAATGTACCGATCTTCAGATCATTTGTTCTATGGCTTAGCGGTGAGCGCGTTTGAGCTGCAGTCGCTTGTGCCAATAGGTGTGGCGATCGAAGTTGCGCAAACCCCGGTGTTGCATCCTTCATCAAAAATGCTTGACTCCCATCGGTTTTCCCCACCCAGGAGTAAAACTGGGTACCTGTGAGGGCATCAATGGCACAACGTAATGCGATTAACTCTTGCATGCGGCCGTGAGCCAGCAGCAACATGGAACACTCCCCAGGGAGTGGGTACCTGACTGTGTACGTCTTAATTGTCTGTCATCAAGTGCCACCAAACGATTGATCAAGCGGCCCAGTGATTGGGGGTAAAGGTTAAAGCGGTTGAGAACAGACATGGGTGATAAGTCGCTGTATAAAACTATACCTTCCACATGGGAGATCATCGCATCGAACCATCCCACCGTGTATGGTGATAGCGCTTGGCAACAGTCGTGCACAGACGCGAGCAAGGAAGCACCGTCGAATGCCCGATGTTAATTAAGCAAAAAGACAAAGACTGCTGCAGCTGGTCGATTCCACGCTATGCAGGCTTTAGATCACCATTAACAACGATCCGGACACAAAGAGTTTGTTGAGGTGCAGCGTCTATAACGACCATGACTTGGGTAACTGACTTCATGCACACCTTGGGTATCGCAGTACTAGATTCAAGGCTGCACTCCACAGCGGGAAGGCAAAGCGGAACAGGGTGACGGTCTCTATGAAAAGGCGAGAAAGTTGAATATTGCTTTTCCATCCCTGTCTTTCCTGGTTGTTTAGAGGATGAAATATTATTCATGACAAGATCAATGGGCGTGAGGACAATAGTGAGGACATGACAGTGACACACTGACATTGACATGGGAGGAGGTAGGTATTTCAGCACTAAAGATGTAACCATATCAGCGCTGACACTTTCGGATAAGGAATGGATCCTACCTATCTTCACAAATGCTACAGTGCCTTGAAACAGACTGGAAAATAGCTGAACGGGGAAAAGCACAATGATGAAAATGTGCACTGTGTGATAGCTCAACGGTGTTACAACAGTCAATAAGGCGGTAGCAATGTCTGCTTTTTTAAATTTTGAATTGCACTCCCAAGTACAGAAGTGTCAAAGCATCCGATCAAGCTACCCAGTGATCGGGGGTAAAGTGTAAAGCGATTTGCGACCCAGGCATGGGTGATGAGTCGCTGCATAAAATCACACCTTTTACCTTTGCAGGTTATCGAAACGCCCGACTTTGATACTGCATGACCGCTATTTGTTAATGACTTTTGGTGACTGATTCGTTTCTCTAGTGGATACGTCGTGAATCATTCCAAAAAGCAGTCGATCCAGTTCGATTTTTTCTTTTTCGTACTGGGATAGACTTAAATGGTGGTGCTAAAAACACCCTGACGACTTCTGACTGCTCCATACAGAGCTTTAGTTTCTCCCAATGTTCATTAGACTCATAGCTCATGCGAAGTGCAACAGTTACTGCAAATCTTACGAGAGAGAGAAAAAAAACTGTTTTCAAAAATGTTTTTTGCTTAGCAAGGATATTGACAGCTTACCGTCATTATGAAGAGAGTGAAAACATATCTCTTCCATATTTGCGACTTAGCTCGTCAGTCCTCTGCAATACGGTCTTGAGTGCATTAGCATCCATCACCACTTCTCAAAACAGCACGCGGAACCGAGCCTTCACAAGCTGTTCCAAAAAGCCGCATACAAATGTGAGCTCACACGAAAAGAACGTCCACCCCCGTTATTGATAAGCCATTTCACTTTCCTGTCAACCGCGCAATGATGGACACGTAAGACTACTGGATGGCTGAGGTGTGGCGTCGAATGCGTTGACCACGCAGAAAGTGACGTCAGTCCCTCTCTGTTTCACAGCGAGACGACATCGCGCCGAATGTCAAAGACTAACGCGGATTCTCACTCACCGCGCCAGCATCGCCCTCATGCCGGGTTCGATTTCCATTTCCTCGCTCTAACGTTTCCACAGCCGGAGCAACGGGTCGTTCGAGGGTGAAATCAGTCTTCACTTTGCCGCCGGTATGGTTCAGTCACGGTTCAGTTATCGAAACCTGCCCCCTTCTTTCATCATGAGAAGCGACCAAAGAAAACCAATGCCAATGGAAACGATTCAGAGAATGGATAAGGTGCAAATGTTTGTCGCCGAGGTATCGTCGTAAATAATCTATCGATATGTTTCAGTAAGAGGCAACCGACGTGTTGATAAGAGCTTGTCTCGTTTTGATTGATGAAGACGGAATTGGACTAATGATTTATTAATGTCAATACACAAATAATGTCTGCGTTCCTCCACAGTTTATGAGATGATTGTTCGTCGGCCATGAGTAAACGTTCCTTGCCCTTTTTTCCCGTCAGACGCAGAACAGTAGTTTTTTTTTCGTTTATCTTTTCTGTGTTTTTCAGATTGTCAAATAAATCCACTCCATTCCGTCACTCACATTTGCTGATCATCTTATCAGTGTTATTGGTCTAATTAGGCAATAACAACGTAAAGAAGTGGTTTTATTCAGCGACTCATTATCCATGTCTGGGTTCAAACCACTTTACACTTTACCCCTGATCACTGGTCTAATTTAGTAATAGTCTCATTTACCATGAATAGGAATACTGAATATGCAGATTTAATATACTCGCGGACATAAGAAACGCGAAAAAGTTAGTCCGCCTTCGTCATATCCTAACACGTCCGTATGCTTCATCAATGCAGAATCTGCATTCATCTGTGAACACCACACGTCCCCACTGTTGCCTGCGCCAGTTGATTCTATCTAGCCTGAGCCCACTGGAGACCAGCCTGGCGATGACGATGAGTCAGCACTGGTCCTGGAGCTGGACGACGGTTTAGTAGCCCGTTCTCCTTGAGGCGACGGCGCACTGTCCTGGCGCTGACTCGACGTTGGGCATTGCCTTGCAAGTTTGCTGATGTGGTAGTCGTCTTCAGGAACTTTTCTTGCCGATGGCTTCTTAAAATGTAGCGGCCTTGCCGAGGGGTCGTAGCTCGAGGCCTGCCTGATCGTGGTCCATCAGCAACCGTGCCGGTCGCCTGGAAACTGTGCTCCAGACGGTAGATAGTCGAGAGGTGAACATTGAATAGGTTTGCGACTCTTTTGTGAGGAACACCAGCCTCCAAATGGCCAAGCGCTCGGTTGCGTTCTTCTGCGCTAAGTCTTGGCATCGCTGCTGAGGACTGATTAAAAGGAAAGAGAACATTTTCATGCCTGCTTTTTATTGAGGTACAACCCCTGAACACTGCTACAGCAAGCAAATTTTGCTGCACAACTTGCAAGTGCCTCCCATGAGGCGATCATCATGCCGGATTTGACCGTTCTTTGCCACTGTAAACAGAACACTGTGCACGAAATGTGCGCTTTGTGCGGTAGTTAAGAGTGCAAATGCATAGGCACTGTACGCAAAATATCTCAAGATTGTATTTAAAATATTAAAAATACACACTAACTTTTTCGCGTTTCTTATGTCCGTGAGTATATGATTATTGTCGACAAATGTATGTTGCAGATTTGGTTTCTTAGAATCAATGCCGCCAGAAAATTTCAAATCATGTCCACTAGTATTACACAAATTTAACATTCTTATTTGGAACAACTCTGTGCAGCCCACACTTTTCTGTCTTTAAATTGCTTTGCGCAGCTGAGATCTCAAAAGCATGGTCTCTATGCTGGTGAGTTGAGACCGTTCCAAAACCCACATTTGTGATGTAGTCGCTCCAGTGTATCTCCAGGATCGTACGCATACAGCGTTGGTGAAAGCGTTCCAAGAGCCTCAGTTATCGGTTGTACAGGACCCAGGATTCTGAGCCATACAGGAGTGTGGTAAGAACAACCGCTTTGTATACACTGATTTGTGTGTCCTTTCTGAGGTGTTTGTTGCTTCACACTCTCTTATGCAACCTGCCAAAGGCTCTGCTGGCCTTGGCTATTCTGCTGTCCACTTCCTTATCAATCTTGGCATCTGCCGTGATGGTGCAGCATTTATACACTTCAGTTTTACAACGTACTCGTAAAAGGTACAATCGCTCTATATGCTGTACCTCCGGGATTACTTATCATGTACAATATACTCTGGGAGCGTTACGATGCACTTTTGTTACGATCTTTGCTCAATCGAGGAAAAGGACATTTTGCATATCTTGTAATGCTGCCTCCCTTCTTCTCTTCAACGCATGGTAAAGGTAAGTGGCGACCCCTCTTATCACATTTGTATCGCTATCACAGAGAAGTTGTACGAATGGATCATCGCTTTCTTCTCTGACATATGGTATAAGGTATCTGATTCGTAAATCATACAACGCTGGACAAAGTAAGAGAAAGTGTCTTTCGTCTTCCTCTTTTTCCATACAATTGGGACACAAAGTTTCAGAATTATCTTTGCTATATCTATTCCTCTAGATGGACAACTCACTTATTCCCAATCTGAATCTGATCAGGCAGTCTCTAAATATTTTTTGTCCAGATCTTACAAGTATCGTTCTGCTCCAAAGACAAGTTTAAATGCTTTGTATACGGTATATCTTGGATTCGTACCTAACTTAAGCCACCACTGCTGTGTAAATTCTTCAATGAGTCTTCCTCTAAGTGTTTTCCAAACTACACGTTCGTTGGCTGCTGTCTGTGATGTCCAAATATCTGACAATCCATATTTAGTAAAGATACATTTGACCTTGGAGGCCCAGTTATTGCTTTCCAAGTTATTCAACATAGACATGTACACAATAAGTGGGTACCTATTAGTTTCCATTTTGAGTATTCGAAACCAATATTTGACAGACCTCAGTACCGCATTGATACACAAAGGATATCTTCCCGTTACCCGTAAACCAGAGCGTTTTGAGTTCTAGAACTTACATTTAAATATTGCTTAAATGCGAACAGATGGACAGTTTCTACTATTTCGCAATCATCGACTCCCCATAACTCTGATCCATACAATAGAATATGATGAACCTGTACATCGACAATTTTGTTTAGTACTTGGGGTGCCACATGTACCAGTTGTCGTAATGTCTTTATGATCTTCAAGACCGCAACTCTCCCTCGAAGTCAGCTAGTATTGCGTTTGTACAGACCTTTGTTGACAATGTCACCCCGAGGTATTTATATGAAGATATTACTTCAAGTTTTTGTCCTCTGAAGTAACATTTCTCATGTCCAGTCATGTGACCCCCCAAGCGGAATGACATCACCTTGGTCTTCTGTGCATTCACACTCAAACCACGGACCTGTATCTAACTGGATGCTTGTCTTTAGGTCAAGGTCATTTTAGTTGCTCGAAACGGCCAATCGGCGGTTGACTGAGTCCCCTACGATATTCGCTGGCGGAGAACTCAGTTGCGAAAAGAAAACGGCCAAGCGTTGGCAATAATTGTGCAATTGAAAGCTGCAGTACAACTTCTGCGAAATGCCGAGGTCTGTCATTTATGAAACTGCCTTGACCAGGCGTGAGCGAGGCGCATTCAATTTGCATCTCGCACTAGTGCCTTCCAGATGTAAACAATGCCACCGGAATTGCCTCGGCCAACTTCGGCTTGCTCAGAACGAGTCCGCTAGTAATCGGCAGCCAATCAGATCGCTGCGTTATAACAGCTGTTGGGCTGACGTCACGACGAGCTCGTCCGAGGACTGATATGGGCATTTCCGTGACTCTCTCGGGAGATTTCGCGGCCATCTAGCGAAATTCGACTCCTAGGCAGCCGTGTCTCCCCTTAAATGTAACTCACATGAGAGACATAAATGACAAAGAAGAAAACTAGTACAATCAATACATTAATAAAAACGTGTTTAACTTGAAAATTAACAGTCCCCTTTCAAGACCTGTGCCACTACGGCACGAGGCACGTTATACACGTGTGTAACGTCCATAAAACAACCGCAACAAATCGGTTAAAATGCTGTGGCAGGGCTTCCTTCTTAATGAAAAACTTCAAAGAGACATAAAAACAACTAATCACAGCTGTAACTCAATACAAATCTTTAAAATAAATTTACTTTTACTCACAATAAACTGCGTGACACTCTGATCAACAGTGGAATCCATTGCTGCAAAGACTCGCCGGAAGTGAGCTATTCAGTCAGTCGAGAGGCTGACCTCTGGCAGAACTCTCTAATTGGCTGAAAGAGCCCGAGACAGACAAGACAAGCATCCAGTTAGATACTGGTCCGTGCTCAAACCCAGAGAGAGAGAGAGAGACAGAGAGAGATAGGCAGAGAGAGATAGGCAGAGAGAGTGAGAGAGAGAGAAGGAGAGAGAAGAGGAACAAAGAGGAAGAAACACGGACAGACACACGGACAGAAGACTAGTGGAGACTGAGGCAGGCAGACTGAATCAAAATATCTCTCCGTCTGCCTGCCTGCCTGCCGTTCTGCCTGCCTGCCGTTCTGCCTGCCTGCCGTTCTGCCTGCCTGCCGTTCTGCCTGCCTGCCGTTCTGCCTGCCTGCCGTTCTGCCTGCCTGCACTTCTGTCTGCCTGCCCTTCTGCCTGTCTGTCCTTCTGCCTGCCCTTCTGTCTGTCTGCCTCTCCCTTTCTCTCTCCTTCTCTCTCTCTCACTCTCTCTGCCTATCTCTCTCTGCCTATCTCTCTCTGTCTCTCTCTCTCTCTCTCTCTCTCTCTCTCCTCTCTCTCTCTCTCTCTCTTACTCTCTCTCTCTTACTCTCTCTCTCTCTCTCTCTCTCTCTTTCCTTTTCACTCTCGCTGTGTGTGTCTCTCTCTCTCTGCTTCTGTCTGTCTGTCTGTCTATCTTTCTCTCTCTCTGTTTCTCTCTTCCTCTCTCTGTTTCTCTCTCTCTTTCTCTGTGTCCCTCTCTCTGCCTCTGTCAGTCTCTTTTTCTTTCTCTCTCTCTGTCTCTGTCTCTCTCTCTCTCTCTCTCTCTCTCTTTTCTCTCTCTCTCTCTGCCTCTCTATAGGCCCCTCTCTCTCTCTCTCTCTCTCTCTCTCTCTCTCTCTCTCTCTCTCTCTCTCTCTCTCTCTGTGTCTCCCTGGCACTTCCGGTTGTGCGGATGCAGCTGCGTTCTGTAAGAGCTCCGCATTTTCATCGTCACCCTGTGTTTAGTGAACCTCTAGATCCTGGAATGACTTCAAGCCTGTCTGGAGACAGGAAGCGTGAACTCAAGTGAGTTTCGTAAACATTCTGTTGTTATTGACGACGTTTTTCTGGACTTGCCTTTCCTAGACATCTAATTGTGCGAGTCGCGTTTGACAACGATCACTCTTTAGTATGAATCACAGATGTAACCGGGAACGGTAAGATCTGAAACAGGCAAGTGGCAGATACAGTCGGAGTCTCCTTGTTGTGTTCTTTTTGGTGATTTTTGCCTGAAATGTTTTTGTTACTTCTATTTCACGTGTACTCGATTGAACTGTGTCTGAGACGGTTCTTCTCTACAAATAAATTGCAAGTGAAAACCGTGCAACAAGTGCTTCAAGAGTTAGAAGATAGCATGGGATGGACGCAGTTGTGATTGTGTAGGCCATTTTGGACATTTATTTTATATTGCTCAGGTGGTAATACAGTAAACTGATAGTTCACACACTCACACACACACACACACGCGCGCGCGCGCGCGATTACGCGCGATTACGCGCGATTACGCACGAGCGCGATTATGCACGAGCGCATGCGCGCGCGCGCACGCACGCACAAAACATCGATTTGAACATTCAACATAGGCGTAGACTTGTAAACGTGCAGCCAGCAATTTAGCGCCCATGCCTCGTATGCAAATGATGCTACAGCTCAGCCTTCGGGCGCGTCTGCACGTGAAAAATATGACTGTAATTGAGACTTGATCTCTCTAGAGCAATTCCCTTTAGCACGTGCTTCCCTCGTGTTCCACGCCTTGTTGACGCAGGCTCAAGCAAGAGCAGGCTTTCTCGCCGCAGTGATGTATGCAGCACTGACGATGATGATTGTACTTCAAGACCGCTCTTCAGCAAAGAATCTGCATGATCTGTCTGCTTGCATACTCAAGGCGGGCAACATCGAGGCCAACCCAAGGCCAAGCAACTCTGGGAGTTCATCCTTACAAGCGAATATTAGTATCAAAGTGTGGAAATCCTACTTTGAAACTATGTTCGATAGGACCGATAGCTTCATGTGGGAAGAATCGCACACAGATGAACTAGAAACACATGATGTGATAGATCCCCATAACAGTGAGGACGAAGTAAGAAGTGCTATCAGTCATTTACGATCTGAGAAGGCCCCAGGCTTAAACGGTCTACCCGGAGGTTGCTACAAGGTAGCAGGTGAGAAAATTATCCCACTCCTGACCAAACTGTTTACCGTACTTTTTGAGTCCCATCGTTTTCCCGAGACATGGTCAAGATCAATCGTTATCCCACTCCACAAGAAAGGAGACGTGAAAAATATAGAAAACTATAGAGGCATTTCATTGATATCTTTACAACCATCCTAGCTAGGCGTTTACGTTCTTGGAGCTGGAAAACAAAATGCGCATAGAACAACCCTGGTTTCGAACCCAGCACTCGACGATTGACCACATCTTTGTCTTATATGCAATCATTTTGAAGCATGTATACGGCGACAGACGGGGAAATCTGTCTGTTGCGTTTGTTGATAATCGAAAGGCGTTTGATTTTGTCAATCGTTCGGTGCTTTGGAAAGTTCTCAAAGACGCACGCCTTTCGACAAAATTGATTTTAATGATAAAGGTCATTTACAGCAAAGCTCTAGCGTGCCTTTGCTTGGGGCACGAGTTATCTGCATACTTTGATTGCTCCTCCGGTGTAAAACAAGGAGCAACTGAGAGTCCTGCAATTATTTCTTTGTACATCAAGTCAGTAGCACACTACGTACGAAGAAAAGGAAAGCGTGGGGTACAAATGATACCTAGCATGATGGAAGTGTTCCTCTTGCTGTTTGCCGATGATGTAGTGCTGTTATCTACAACATCCACTGGCCTTCAAATTCAGTTAGAGAACCTCTTGCACGTGTCAGAAAGTATGGGTTTGAAAGTTAACGCAGACAAAACCCAAATAATGATGTTCAGAAGAGACGGACAACTAGCAAGGGGTGAAAACTGGTCTCTTGCAGGGGTTCCGCTGGATATAGTAAATCAATACAAGTATTTGGTTATAAATTCACAATCCAGTTGGGTAAGAATTCCGCAGCCAAGCGCCACTCTGCCCACTAAAAAGCGTAGATCCTGTGTCCGTACGACGTTGTCCTACTTCTGCAACTTGAACCCAGCATTGGAGTTACGCTTATGATAGGGATGTTTAAAACAGAAAACGACGTTTCTGAAACCTGCACACTTTGCCCGAATTATATTATCAAAGTGTAATTCACCCGTCACATATTTACATTATGACTCATACTTGGCGCCTGGCTGCGGAATGTTTTCCATCGATGTCTGTAAATATTTAATGCAGGGAGCTAAGGTCGAATTGTCAAAATCAATACCCATGTTCATATTTTCTGCATTTTAGATGAGAGAACAAAAATTGAGAGATTATACATATTGCCCTGCTTTAGCATTATTAAACAGAGATTCGAACGTAAATTATTGTGGAAAAACTGCTCACAAGATGATGCTGTGCTGATGGAATTGTTGTATTATTTTCAACTTTGTACATGCAAAGGCTAGGGCCTCGAATTAAGTTCAGTTTAGTTCTGTCTCTGTGCGTGCGTGCGTGCGTGCGTTCGTGCGTGCGTGCGCGCGTGCGTGGGTGTGTCTGTGTGTGCAATCTGCTGACGAACAGGCAGTTTGTAAATCGACAGCATGAAGACGATACGGATGAAGTTGAATTGCCCTGTCTGCAGTGAGCTTCTAAAGAAATATCTTAAGCGGCATCTACAGAGTAATGCTAAAGTACCTGCAGACATATATTACAGAGAAAGATCCCAGAAAAACAAGAGACGCAGCTATGTTTATCCACTACGCTTTAATTCTCAGTGATAAGAAGTTCTCTAATGTAGCTTCATTACCTTAGATAAGCCTCTGAATGTCCATTGAATGATGTTATTCATTTTGATGCTTTCTTTTCTTTGTGACGTGTAAAGGGTGTCAGGCCTAATAAAAGATCTCTCACTCTGTCTCTCTTTCTCTCTTTTACTCTCTCTCTCTCTCTCTCTCTCTCTCTCAATCCGTTTGTCCATCAGATCATTCAATTCCACATGAAGTCTCCTCAGTCAGTATGAACCTTTTTGTTTCATGTCGAATACAAACGACACCTTTATTTTTGTAGCAGAGTGAATTCTTTAGTTATATGTTGATCGTTATTTTCGTTGTATCTCGTGACAAGGCTCTTCCACAAGGGGTTGAGCAGTTTCAAATTTCTTTGGGTGCCCTCTTTCACGTGTAGTCCACAGGCTTTGGAAAATGTGTTTGGGATTTTCCCCCCCAAGTCAGTAGTGCCTATTTGGTATGTTTCTGCGTCAACTGTAATCATGCAGAGTAAAAACTATTATCCCGCGATTTAACATGACTGCAGAAGGAAAAGATTTTCTATAGGTACCTACCTTTACTTGTAGACGTCTTGCATTCTCCGTTTAAAATGTTCACTGTTAACACCATGAGAAACAGAAGAGTCCTCGGAACTGTAGCTCGATTCCCCATTTTGGTAGCTGTCATTTCTCTGGATAATCTTCCGATGAAAAAACCTGCAACAATTAAAATTTGAAAACAGATGTTTCAAAGTCTGATCTACAGGAACAGTCCTTGTCTTTTCCTACCCACATAACTGCGTTAAGTCTCCCTCTCGATCACTTTTGCAAACACATGATGTAAAGAATACAAGAGCAAAAAGGCTCTTCCGATCATCTCCATTCACGTACCTGGCTTGTGCGGGTAGTCTACGAGACAGCAACGAGGGCCTCCATGGCAAAGAGAACAGCGAGCCCGCCAGACGGGACGCTGTCGTATGGGCGACAGGTCGACTGCCGCCAGAGGGCGACCACACTGCGCCGGCCAATCAGTTAAGAGCTGCCAAGGTGCTGGCTCCTCGCACGAGTATTCGATAACCAATCGATGAAATCACTGGAGCATGTGAGGGCCATGTCCTGCTGCAGAGACCGACGGAGAGAACTCATCGCAGACTCGCGTGGAACCCAGTGCTGGGGGAAGAGTGCCGAGGGCCTGCTTGAATAAGAGTGCAGTTTCTCCTCATGAGACAATGCAAATCCTATAATGAATTGTATCATCCACGTCCCCTAACACCACTACCGCCACCACCATCCCCCCCCCCCCCCCCCCCCCCCCCCCCCCCGCCAAAAAAAAAAAGAATAAGAGGAGGAAAAAGTAGAAATGAAAACAAAACCCGTTTGGCCATATTTAAGCGAAAATTTTAACACTTTAAAATGGCT
>JAWQFJ010002366.1:112500-150000 GCA_034096865.1 Theodoxus fluviatilis
CGATTGCTAGAAAACTTGAGTGAAAACGCGCGAAGTCAAATCGATATTCTAACACTTTTTTATCGTTTGATATGCAAGTCGATCTGTGGTAACTCATACAACCATTATTTATTTTTTTGTATTATTATTTTTTTAAGCGGGGAGGTGTACTTCAGCAGACTCGTGTCTGACACAACTTCGTCTTTTACTTGACATGTATCACAGTCAGTTAGAGTTAGTTCCCCTGACTCCGTGCGAGCAGACGACCACGAATACAAAACTTTCAGTCGCCCACTTCAAGACTATAAAGGGGTTTGCTTTTCAATATTATTCATGGATAAAATTTCTTTGAAAACATACAGATGCGATTAATAGATAGTCCTGACTTGTGTAGATTTGTCTTTATTGAGCCCGACACAATTTTGACTGTCCTGATTTACAAGATTCCTAGAAATTAGAATCGACTATTATTATTTCTATGCTGAGGATCGTGAGCTTGCAAGTACAGAAATACATGTAATGGTTGGAGAACCTTGTATCTGGGCGAACATTGTCAAATCTTCGAAAATAGGACCTCTCGCAAAGAGCCAGAAAAGAGCTGGATGATTTATTTTTGGACTAAAGTCGGTAAAAATGTAGGCCAAAATTATGGGATTTCATGCTCGATTTAATTTAACTAAGAAATTTATAGTTGATAATTTGATATGATATAGCGTCCCCTTCTGTCTCATTCTTCTCTCTCTCCCTCCCTCTCTCTCTCTCTCTCTCTCTCTCTCTCTCTCTCTCTCTCTCTCCCTCCCTATCTTCATCTTTTGAAACCGTTTTGTTGTTCTTGATTATTCAAGTAATGTTATCTAAGTATGATTTTTGCAGGTGGAACGATGAATCTCCGATACATAGGTTTGAATTATTGGCAAGAGGTAGGTTATCTAATTCTACGACATTAATTGAGGGTTTACTCGTTTGTTTGTTTTTTTGTTTGGGATTTTTTGTGGTGGTGGTGGTGGTGGTGGTGGTGGTGGTGGTGGTGGTGGTGGTGCTGGTGTTAGTGAGTAGAGTTAACTCAATAACTGTTGTTTTTGTCATCGTCGTCGTCGCCATCATCTCTTCGTTATCATATCATCTTCGCAGTCATCATCGTCGTAGTTGTCGTCGACGATTACTTTTACCTTCTCGAATGAAGCAAGCATTAAATAAAGAAGTTAGCCTTCTACTGATGGGCCCACACTAGTGGACTCGTCCGAGGAGAGGGGTGCGATGTTGCAGTGACTCCCACACAGAATGACAACCAAATTATTACGTGCTCGCTTACTTACATGCAATCTTGGGCGGTCATTCCGCACACAGAACGACAGTAAAGTGTGAATAATTTACAAACTGGTGTACACAATGCACTTTCAGCTGAATTGGGTCACGATATATCCTATATGCAGCAGTCGTCAAGTCGATTCGGCTCTGTTTCGAGCATAAACGCCTATGTAAAACCGCAGCCAATCAGATGCTGTGGCCCGCCTGGGGAGCGGGGTCCGTACCCATTTCCTCCCAGTGGAAGGCTAACCTATAAAAGAACTTTTTTATTCTCGCAATCCTATAAGCTTACAGGTATAAGAAAGAAGAAGTGTGACAATCTGTATACCCTTCTACGTAATCATTCATTTCTTTGAGAATTGATAGAATGTTCTGTCAACCGTCAATGCGAATTTCTACAGATGCGACTCCAGCAGAAAACATTCCTATCTCGGGTTTTACTCGAGGTTCCCAAACAGCTGGAACAATCACAGTGCTACCCTCACCAAGACTCCATCAGAGAGATGGAAGAGGCATTCTTGAAACCTAGGACAAAAGGTATGAGGCAGTAATGCAACACAGACTGCTGTTTAGAAATGTAAATGCAAAAAATTGATGGGCGGCACCCGATATTTTATAGATACATCGATAATCTTGACCTATGGATTTCAATCATGAAACGCATGCTAGACACCTCGCCTTTCTACCGTTGTTTACTTCTATTTACAACCAAAACTCTTGAATCAACACTAGGTAGAGGAGAAGGGAAGAAAGTTGAGATTGGTGCAAAAGCAATAACTCTTTACATTTCTGCGATAGCGTTGTTTGGTGCCGCAGATAGATATATATTGTTGCACTCTTCTCTTGCAATATCCTGTTGTATGAGGGTTCTCCTAGCTTGCGCCGGGAAGTCGAAGTTGCAAACGCTGGTGGTCGTTTTCGATAAACTTTATTCACGCACTGGTCGCTACACAGCGGTGAAAATTAATAAACAATACCGTAGTAGCAGTTTCACTCTACTACGTGCAGTACCGCAGAGGACTCACTCCTTACAAAGGAGGACTCATTTATTCTCTAGTTAAGCTCTCACCTTAACTCTGTCGTATCTGCGGCTCGTCTGTCTCTCTCTCTCTCTCTCTCTCTCTCTCGCTTTGTCGCGCTTTTATACACAGGTTCCAGATCTTTTGGGAAGCTAGCTGAATATTCGCTCGTGCACGCTGGGAATTGACTGACGTCACGTGACACAACAAGACAAATTTAGCCCGACTTGACCACATGACTGGGCAATGACCTTTAGCCGAGAGGCGGTTATAAACAATATGATTAAGCTACAATGTTCAGACTCGTTCTGGAACCTTCACAACAATATTCAGTAAAGGAGAGAAATGTGCCTTCTGTTTCAGTGGCGAAGTACCCAAGTGAATTTCTGCAAGAGTCATCCTCTGAGTCTTTACTTTGGCCAGAAACAAAGCCATTCTACATGTTTAAACCAGAGAGGCACAGCAGGTAACA
Organism: Theodoxus fluviatilis; assembly: GCA_034096865.1. Lineage (NCBI taxonomy): Eukaryota > Metazoa > Mollusca > Gastropoda > Cycloneritida > Neritidae > Theodoxus > Theodoxus fluviatilis. The sequence goes on from JAWQFJ010002366.1 coordinate 115,279, forward strand.
AATTGAAAACGTGAACGCAAATGACAATATTTTGGGATGACTTTCTCTTATTAGGTTTCAGTGCAATACGATTTACACGAGGACGTCTATGAAAATGGGAGATACAATAAAACATGAAAACAAAAATTGCTGTATCGGGCATACGTAACGAAAATATGAAATTTCACTGCCCTAGGGCGCACCAGTGCCTTCTTCAGCTCTTGACAAGTTTGTTCGACATTATGACAATAGAGATGCTTTGTAGTCACTCATACATCGATTTGATCAATTGCACGTATCGATAATTAAAGTGATTTCATTTTTTGCCTGCGAAAGTCACCTATAAGATGCTGTTACGAACAAGTTCACTGAATTTGAAGAATCTATGAAAGTTTGTTGTCATGGCTTCAGACATAAACACTGTGACAGTTCACGCACATCAGGATATGTGTGTACTTCAATCATATGGTGTCAGGTTTGTTTTTTCTCTGCTCGGACGCATGTTCTCGTTCTTTATCTGTGTGATAAATATCTAAGACTTTAATCTTAGTATTGTCCTTTTTTTCTTGGTGGTCTAAGTCTACACACAGCTCATGTTTGTGTATATCTGTGTTCAGTGACACAGTGTGGCGATGGATCAATGGAGAGATGGTCGAAATCGTTCCAAGCTCAAACCCTGACTCATCGGGAAGTGACGAGGACGAACAGACTGAAGAGTCCATTCAAATTCATCATGAACACTTTCTTCCGGAAATATTATCAGACCCATCTGGTAAGGTGCTGGTACCTCTCTCTGTCTCACTGTCTCTGCTTCCGTCTGTCTGTCTGCCGTTCTGCCTGCCTGTCTGTCTGTCTGCCTGCCTGCCTTTCAGTCAGTCAGACAGTCAGTCAGTCAGTCAGTCAGTCAGTCAGACAGTCTGTCTGTCTGTCTGTCTGCCTGCCTGCCTGCCTGCCTGCCTGCCTGCCTGCCTCCCTGTCTGGCTATTTGTCCGTCTGTCTGTCTGTCTGTCTGTCTGTCTGTCTGTCTGTCTGTCTGTCTGTCTGTCTGTCTGTCTGTCTGTCTGTCTGTCTGTCTGTCTGTCTGTCTGTCTGTCTGTCTGTCTGTCTGTCTGTCTGTCTGTCTGTCTCTGTGTGTGTCTGTCTGTCTGTCTGTCCTGTCTGTCTGTCTGTCTGTCTGTCTGTCTGTCTGTCTGTCTGTCTGTCTCTGTGTGTCTGTCTGTCTGTCTGTCTCTGTGTGTCTGTCTGTGTGTGTGTTTGTTTGCACGTAAAGTGGGCATGAAAGAGAGACAAGCTGCCAAGCACACATATATACACACAGACACACACACGCACAGGCGCGCGCGCACATACACACACATATGCATGCACACGCATACACATATGCACGCACGCACTCACACACACACACACACACACACACACACACACACACACACACACACACACACACGTTAGCATGCTTACGGACGGACGGGCGTACAAATGATGAGATATTGAGACACACAGAGACGTGTTCGGTAAGTTTGCAAGTATCCATGTTCCATAACATAGTGATGCTTCCGTGAAGATGATTTTCAAAAACTGCACACTACCCTGTTGGCAGAGCATCCTTGGCTGTTGGAGGAAGCCGTGACTCCTGTCCGTCCCCCTCCCTCGCCCCCTTCCCTGCAGCACCTGCTGGCTTGCCTCTTGCCCCTCCATGCCTCACAGGACCCCTTCACTGACGAGCAGGGTCGTCCAGTCACAGAACACACTGTCTTCCCGTAAGCAACTCACAGCTCTTCTACTGGCACGGCTATAACTGTATAAGCCTAAGCGATACACATTCGGAATGTTTCCCATCGCTGTGATAAGTAGCGGTTGTTGCTATTGCTGTCGCTTTCATCGCAGTTATAACGTCAGTTTTGATGCGTAAGTGTTCTATATACTCTTTTATTTCCCTTTTTATATTGTATTGCTTGTTTTCTTTTATCAAAACCTAATTTGAAACGAATCCGCATGGCTTTTTCGAAAGTCGTAAACTCTTTGAATTTCGATAGCTATTTCTGTGGTTGCTTGTAATGTATCCAGGTGAAATTTTAACTTATTTCTGAATACCTTCAAACGTAAAAGAGAGTTTATCATTATTTCTAATTTTGACTTCACGTATGCAGTTACAAATCGTCGCTTCAACCTAATTTTGCAGGGATTTTTACAAGCTGTCTTGCATCGATAATTCGTTGGAATCAACTGAGGCCCAGCCTTCCGCTTACATCCATGAAGACTTCGAGAAAAACACACTAATACTAGAGGTAACAGAATTATATCCGATTACGTTCCGCTCGAGATTTTTTAATCGACTTTTTCAACGAATAGTTTTGATTGAGCGAATAAAAGAATGTTCTTGCCTGGTTGTACCCTATCTCCCTGCCTGTCTGACTACCTGATTGTCAGTACCTCTGCTTGTCTAACTGCCTGTTAGTCTTTCTGCCTCCTTGCCTTGCTGCCTGTTTGTCTATGTCTATGTCTGCCTGTCTGCTAGGCCTATCTGCCTCACTGACTGACTTGCCGCGGGACAATCTTTCTGCCTGCCATCCTGCCTGCCTGCCTGCTTGCCTGCCTCCTGTTCGTTGGGGTTAAACTTCTCCCCCAAAAAGTCGACGTGTTCAATCTTATTCACGACATTTTGTTTGTCGCTCATTTGAATAAGTCGTTTTCATTCCATGCAGGATAACGAACTCGAAGAACCAGTCCTCAGCGACAACATCTGCACCCACTCTCGAGCAGCGTTGCCAGCAATCCCAGCAGCGTTGCCAGCAATCCCAGCAGCGTTGCCAGCAATCCCAGCAGCGTTGCCAGCAATCCCAGCAGCGTTGCCAGCAATCCCAGCAGCGGTCTGTCTCGCGCACGTTGCCAAGTTCTGTCCGTTACAGGACGAAAACTGCAAACTCTGCACAGGTGCCATTATTGTTCTTAGCACTATAAACCCTTGTGTTGTTGAAAGAGGAGAGAGAGAGAGAGAGAGAGAGAGAGAGAGAGAGAGAGAGAGAGAGAGAGAGAGAGAGAGAGAGAGAGAGAGAGAGAGAGAGAGAGAGAGAGAGAGAGAGAGAGAGAGAGAGAGAGAGAGAGAGAGAGAGAGAGAGAGAGAGAGAGAGAGAGAGACAGACAGACAGACAGACAGACAGACAGACAGACAGACAGACAGACAGACAGACTGACAGACAGACAGACAGACAGACAGACACACACACACACACAGACACACACACACACACACACACACACACACACACACACACACACACACACACACAGATAGACAGACAAACAGACACACACAGAGACAGACAGACAGAGAAAGTGAGAGACAGAGAGAGAGAGAGAGAGAGAGAGAGAGAGAGAGAGAGAGAGAGAGAGAGAGAGAGAGAGAGAGAAAGAGAGGAAGAGAGACAGAGACAGAGGGGGGGGGAGAAGGGGAGGGAAAGAGAGAGAGGGGAGTGAGTGAGAGAGAGAGCGAGGGGTGGGGGGGGGGGGGTGGGAGGGAGGGAGGGGATAGGGAGGGAGGGAGGGAGGGGTGGAGGGAGGGAAATATATATATATATAGATATATATATATATAGATATATATATATATATATATATTACTGCTGGGGGCAAGGTGAAAGCTTGGATACAAATGATTAAGATGCAGACTAGAAAACCTTGATATTGAGAGTATTTAATTAAAAGAACACAGAGGGTTGCTCGGATGACACAGCACACACAAATAATGTAATAGTCGTAATCGTTTTCTCATCTTGAAGACCTTTAACAACCTAAATCAGTTTAGTGGAAATATTATTGAAATGCAGTTTTAATGGGTCCGTAACAAGTTCATATGTTGATCGTAATTAAGTTTGGAAAGGAACTATTTTCATATACCATGACATAGTAACCAGCAGTAAACAGGAAAAATTCCTACACGAGTAATATGACCTTGTAAACTGTCTCTTCAAATCATCTCTTGACAGATTGCGCCATCGATATCCCTTATGAAAAATACATCCCATCGCCTGTCAGAGAGGACGAGACATTCACCCAGGAGCTATACGAAGGTAATTAACGTCTGCAATCCGATGTTGTGTGGGTCATGTCTGTATTGTGTCATGTTGATCAACTGCTGTTAGGCGACACCTGACTGAGCATTGTTGGATATACCAGCAGTAAACAGGAAAAATTCCCTCACGAGTAATATGACCTTGTAAACTGTCTCTTCAAAACATCTCTTGACAGATTGCGCCATCGAGATCCCGTATGAAAAATACATCCCATCGCCTGTCAGTGAGGACGAGACATTCACCCAGGAGCTATATGAAGGTAATTAACTTCTGCAATCCGATGTTGTGTGCGTCATCTCTGTATTGTGTCATGTTGATCAACTGCTGTTAGGCGACACCTGACTGAGCATTGTTGGATATTAAAGCGATGAACTGCTTGGAAGCTGTAGGCATGGCGACAATCTTCCTGATGATTGCATTTACATCTTTTGTGTTTACGGCATGAAGTAGAGAGGTTTTCCTGCTTTTGATGTCATGTGTTCAATGTAAGACTACTTCAGATTTTGGGACGCTTACTTTCCAGAGTGTGGGTGTGAAATTTGCTTCTGCATCGTGCGCAAGTGGAGTAAAGCTGATTGCTTCACCCTTTTGTGGAGTTCAAGTGGAGGCTGTGAGAACAACAGTCAACAGTAGAAAGACCGTTTTGCTTAATCGTTTACACCGGTACATATTATAATGAGGAAGTTGGGATGATGCAAAGGTGAAAATACCCTAGTCTGATGACCGGAGGTAATTTTTACTAAGACTGAAACGTCGTTAGAAAGATGCAGTATTAACATAATTTCCCCCTCTGCACTGTCTCGGTAGTTGCTTAGCCTGAATAAACATGGGCATTCAACCCTGTCAGCTCTGTCAGACAGGAATTACGATGGGGTTTTACAAGAAGGAATGAACGAGTTCGTGTCCATGTTACTTCACTTAAAATGTTAAGCCGGTTGTAAAGTTCATCTGGGTGTTTTTGCCATTTGTGCGTGTTATTTCCCTGAGGATTATATCTTTGAAAAGCCACGTTAGCTTCAGGTGTGTGTCATGTTGAGAGTTAAAAACCATAAAAGCTATCATTAGCCTCAGACCCTTCGTAATGTATTTGCGAACTCTAACATCTTAAGTAAACGTATTTTCTGTTCTGTTTTCATACGTGCATATTCTTTCCCCTCGTGATGTGTCAAAATCCAGACTAAAATGCAGTTGAGCTGCGTGGAATAATGTCATGGTAGCCACAAAGTACAATGATCTCGAAGGACAGTAAATATCATAACCATGCAGCACTGGAAATGCCTAAACTACCGATATAATCAAATTAATTCCATTACAAATGGTGATGATCCAGTGTCGTTGTTCGCTGTGTCAGATTTCGAGAAAGTGCCTGTACAAGATGACGTGGAGGACTGCATGATAGAAGCCCCACTCACGCCCCCTGGAACGTTGGTTGTTGCCACCGCTTTGGACCGTGCTGTAGCCGACTGTCTTCGCCTCGTTCCCCCTGCATCTCTGCAGTTGTCCATGGAAGAGGAGATGTAAGCGTTGAATAAACAATCCTTGCTCCAATCTCTGACACGGGTCCCCTCCCCCCCACCACCCCCGCCGCCTCCTCCCCCCCTCCCCTCTCTCTCTCTCTCTCTCTCTCTTTCTCTCTCTCTCTCTCTCTCTCTCTCTCTCTCTCTCTCTCTCTCTCTCTATCTATCTATCTCTCTCGTGGTGATTTGGTTTGGTCTTAAAGTTTTACATTTACAAGAAAGGTGTGAAGAGTTTAGAGGATAACAAATTCTGCAGGAAAACCCACAGAGGCGTTCTGTTATTTTTTCTTGATACATTTTCTGAATTGCCTGGTAAAACTGCTTTCTCTCCTCTGATTTATATTTGCCTACACGAAATGTTGCCGTGATGTATTGGAATGATAGCAGGAAATGCAAAGTTGCTGTTCAAAATGAGACAGGCGAAACCGTATCTCGACCTAGCTCACATTCCTACAAACTAAAGAGTCAGCAGGGTGATTAGGTTCAAACAAGTCAATCTGAATTCACTTGCGTTTCAGACAAGTCCCATCCGAGGCTGAATGGAAGGCAGCATTTCGTAAAGTCTGGGAAAAAGAGAGATATTTTGGCGACATTCTGGAGCTGCTTTTACCCGAGCCAGGTTTGTTGGAACGTCTCTTTTTTCGTTTTGAAATTAAGACTAAGAGAAGACAAATGCTATAAATAAAATTGCTAAAAATTGTTATGCCTTCAAACTTGTAACAAATATTTTCCACCCCATTGAAAGTGTTTACGTTTACAATAATAAGCACACCTGCGTATGCAGACACACGTACAGTGAGGTATACACAGCAGCACTCAACAATAAATGTACTACAAAGCTCCTGAATTCATTCGCACATGATGATTTCTCGCCTTCAATTGTTTGTCTCAGATGTTGGTCAAGACATGGCCATTCTAGACTCCAAGATGACAGGGATCTCGCCTTCTGAACTCATCTCTCTCCTGGGGTCGCCTCGCCTGAAGCTCCAAGACGCAATGGGATGGGGGCAGGACTGCGGCTGGGAGCCCAGACCTGCAGACATGAAGGAGTTGTGGAGGAGGGAGAAACCAGAATGGGTGAGAAACAAGTCCCTACCCTCTGCCCTGGCTTCTTCCCTCGTGGCTCTGGAACAGTTCAACCCTGAGGACCTACATCTTATGGAAAGAGGTATACTTAAGGAAGCTTAGCTTAGCTTACTGTCCGTCGACCCTAGCAGGGTATGGGCCGCCAACCACAGCTCTCCACAGTCCTCTGTCCTGGGCCATCATCTCTAGCTGGTTCCAGGCGTAGCCCATCCTAGAGGTGTCAGCCTGAAGGTCACGCAGTCAGGTGTTTCTTCGACGGCCTCTCTTCCGCTTTCCCTGGGAATTCCTAACAGTCCATGTGCCGATGGTGGTTCTCCTGGTTGACAGAAGGGTAGTCGGCTTTGTGGCTTCCTCTAGGCTTTCACCACACAGCGTCATGGGTCTTCGCGATGAAGAACCTTCCTCTCCCAGGAAAAAGGTGTTTGTTTCTTCTGTTTTTGGCGTTTTTGTAGCGAGCTCTTTTTTACGGGGTGGGGTTGCTAGCACCAACGCTCAACTCTCCTCCTTTTGCAGCCGGGCTTGAGACCGTCCTTGGCGGAGTTATACTTAAGGAAGTGAATGGGCAAAACAGAAGGAGGTTGAAAAGTGTGTGTGTGTGTGGGGGGGGGGGGGGGGGGATGTGTGTGTGTGCGCGCGCGCATATATGTGCGTGTCCCTGTCTGCCTGTCTTACTGTGTCTGTACCTAGATCTTTGTGTGTGTGTGTGTGTGTGTGTGTGTGTGTGTGTGTGTGTGTGCGTGCGTGCGTGCGTGCGCGCGCGCGCTAGTGTTTGTGGGCGTGAGTGTGTGTGCATGCATATCTCTGTGTTCCGTCTTTCGTCATCTCATCACGGCTACTATTTATTTGTCAACAAATCATTCAAATGGATCATCTGCACAAAATCAGACTAATCTTATATTATTTTAGTGTTAACGATGACTATTACTCCTATTTGATAAAAACTGCACCATTACATAACTAACTTCCACTTCATCTTCTAGAATCAAAGAGGGCAAGCTGCTGCAACACGGAGCGAGACGAAGCAAGAGCTTCAACTGAGAGCAAAAGCAACACAGAGCACCAGGAAGACAACGCTGTGGCTGAGCAAGCTGATCAGGGAAAGAGGAGGACGTTCTCCCCTCACGCCAAGGTCATGCGTGTCTTGCCGTCCCCTCGGTCAAAAGCCGAGCCTTCTGAAGAAGGGTCCACTCCTAATACTCCTGTCTCTGACAAGGATCCGTGTTCACTCAATTCTCCATCCGACAGCAATACATCCAAAGAGCCTCTTCACGTTCTTTTCCGTGGAGAAAATCAGGGTATGGGGAAACCTTCACAGGGGGAAAACTCTCCGAAAGAGATACAAAAGGCTGAAAATCACTACGACTTGTCACCAGTTTTTCAAAGCAGTCCTGGTAGACCACCACCGAATCCATTCATCGAAGAAGATATGTCTAGAGTTTCTGGTGAGTCCCGAAAGAAGGTCAGTGGCACGAGCTCTAATCCACCAACAAGGCTTTCAACACCAGCATCTGGAAGGGCGTCTCAAAACTCCCTGAAATTTCTCTCTGTGACAGAATTACCACTGGAAGCGGACACTGGAAACGAACGAATTTCGTTTCAATGTAAGTTCCTTGCGTTGTTTTTACGTCTTGACTTTCCCCGAGAGAGGTGCTAGGTATTGATCAAAGCTAACCAAACGTAAACTGTTTAGCATAAGAATAAACTGAGAACTCTTTCGAGAACAAACTCTGTGGAAATGACTGTTACTGGTGCAAAAGCTATTTGTATTTAACTCGGTCTATGAAGTCGAAGCTTCGTTGAAGCAAGCTCGCCAGTATTGCATAAAGACGCCATATCAAAGATACATTCTAAATTTTGTAGCCATTTTATCCGAAGCTCGATGGATGAAAGTAAAAAACTGAATTATGTAGTAATGTAAAATGTGTGTTTTGTGCAGCGCTTAAACCATGTTGGCTAATTTAAATGAATTATTTTGCTTCTTATTTTGTAATTTTCCAGTAGATTTGACAGCCTTTGTATCTAAGATACGTTGCTTTGTTGTTGCATGGGCATCGTCTAATTGCCTAAGATAGGCAAATGAAACAATTCTTTTCTTCAAATCACAGCTGGCATCAAGGAAGAGGAGGGCAGCAAGGAGCTAACTTCATCCAAGACTCCCACTGCCAGAGAAACAATTTTGGACAAACTGGTGGAAAAAGGCGTGTTTGTTGCAGAATCTTGAAGATCGGAAGGAAACTTTTCCTCTCCGTTTGCTGAATGCTAAGCGGACATATTAATTGTTTACATATTAGAAAATAGTTTAAGAAACTTTACAATCTAAGAACTGAGCAGAGCATAGTATTGTAAGATTTGACTTGAAAAGAATGCAACGAATAATCAATTATCAGACTCTTTTTGCAGTTCAAGACAATAGTGATACAATTACTAAATCGCTAATGCAAAAAGCAAAACGACTTCTATCGTTAGACATTATACAAATGTAGAAGTAATATTTGTATGCTCGTTTGTTTTATAATGCATGTTTTCCTAACTCGACATTTTAAGATATATATAGTTACGTTATCCAGTAGTAAAGGCCTACCAACCACTCTCACCCCACCCGTCTGCCTCTCTCTCTCTCTCTCTCTCTCTCTCTCTCTCTCTCTCACACACACACACACACACACACACACTCTCTCTCTCTCTCTCTCACGCACACACACACTCTCTCTTTCTCTCTCTTTCTTTCTCTCTCTCTCACTCTCTCACTCTCTCTCTCACTCTCTCTCTCCCTCCCTCCCTCCTCTCTCTCTCTCTCTCTCTCTCTCTCTCTCTCTCTCTCTCTCTCTCTCTCTCTCTCTCTCTCCCCTCCCTCTCTCCCTCCCTCCTTCTCTCTCTCCCTTCTTCTCTCCCTCCCCCCTCCCTCCAACCCCCCCCCCCTCTCTCTCTCTCTCTCTCTCTCTCTCAGCCCACTCGCCGTCTTCACACACACGCACGCACACACATTCATTCACGCACACATGCACACACGTACGCACGCACACACACACACGCACGCGCGCACGCACACATACACGCACACGAGACTAGACCGATGAAATCAGGGACAACCTGTTTCAGAACGCTTGTGATGAAAAAGAGTGCAAGAGATCGAAAGTCTCTTTGCCGGCTTTCTTCCCGTGACTTTTGACGGATGTTTTCCATCCCTTCAGCGGCACTGGCAGTTTCCTTGGAGGACCCCAGCAGCGACAGCGACATGGATCCTCTGGATGCTTTCCTGCTGTGCAGATCACAGATGTCTACTGAGAAACGTATGATATGAGGAACTATTTTATTCCCACATAAATCTTTTTAAAGGTCTGACATGGTTTTGCTAGACTCATTCAATTGTAACACGTCCAGGAGAAACAAGGCGAACGTAGGAAAAACAATTTTCGAGAACACTTTGAGTGAAGTCATTATCGCACTATATCGCGTGTACGTTTTCCTTATACATTCATCACTGAATATTCGTAAAAATAAGATTTTCGCAGTTAAAATGATGAAATTTTTCATTGAATATGCATGAATGAATACTTAATGTTGCGTTGATATATAACATTTGTCTTTTTTCTTTCTACCAATTATCTGTGAGTGCGCCTTGTTTTCTAATGCAGTCACATTTCGTTCGAGTCAGTCATAATCATCATTGTTATTGTCATTGCCAGTGTCATCTCCGTCTCTGACATTGTCTTCATCAAAATATCATCCTAATCTTTGAAGAATCAGTCGTCGATCCAGTGCGTGTCTGGATATGACGGATAATGACTTGTCCAAATGAACCCAAATATGGATGGTAAAAATCTCCAACGGAAAGCAGGCAAGACGACTTCTTACACCATGTAGACAAGAGCAGCAGCTGCCAGGGCTCTGTGCGTGCGCCTTATCAGCATTAGCCTCACCTTTCTGCTGCTTGCCATGCGTACACTGCAGGTCGAGGACCCAAGCTGGCAGCGAGACCTGGAAGTGCGAAGACTCCCAGTGCAGGCAGAGTGCGTCAAGTGGTTACGCCCATGTCCTGTCTGCCTGGCCCCCACCCCGAAGGGGGAGAGAGAGGCCTCAACCCTGCCCTGCCCAAGAAAAAAATCATTCCCATCCAACTCTCAGGTGTGTGCCAGTGAAGCAGTCTATTCGTACAAACTCCTCTCAGATGTGATGGACAGATTCCACCACCACCCACCACCCACCACCCACCCACCAAACACCACCCACCAACCATCACCACGACCACGACCACGACCACCCCCACCACTCCTCAGTTTGCTTTTCAATATTCTTACATTCGAAAGGAAATATTACTATGAGCCATAGGTGTGTTCTATTCATTTTTGTGTACTTTCTCACTTTACCTGCTTCGTTGTTCTTATTGCGTTTTGTGATTTTCTTTATCTTTTCAATGGAGTAAACTTTTTCCTGTCTGACTCTGTTGTAGCCTTAACACACTTCCTTTTCCCATCAGAGCCCTTCCTAGGCGTGCAGAGCTTGATAGAAGAGTTTGCTGACACGTACGTGGCCGTGGCAAAGAGACGCAAGGTTTGGCCCCTGCCCAAGCAGTTTCAGAACGCCAATCCTGATGAGACACGTTTCCTCATCAAGCAGTTTGAACAGCATCTTATGGGCAAAGGAGACTCGGGTATGTCTTTTTCATATCTTTAGTGTTTGCAGCTAACTTTTTAACACAAAATAAAGTTATTTTCAACAAGATGAAATTAATATTTGATAGTCAGTGTAATAGTCTGTTGTCTCTTTTAAGCGCATATTTCCTTCAAGTAGACTATGTCATTCACTTAAATAGGCATCGGAAAGACTTTTTAAAATGTCATGGTATTTATTTATATCACTTTTCTCATTATCGTTGCTAATCTCGTAGTCATCTATGACAGATGCACTACAGTCACAAGTGACGTCCACAGCTATATAGCAACAAAGATTATAGGTTACACAAAGATAGTTCATTAGCTCATTGTCGTGAGGATCGAGACACGTTGCGCCCCAAGCGGATGGTAGTATTGGTGAATCAAGGAAAGTTATTCACACCTCTTAGCGACATGTAAAACTTCTTGTTTATCGACGGTTTCTGATGCGTTCCGATCATGTTTGTGAATAAATTTACGGTGTAATGTGTAATAAAATGATTTGCTGCAATAATGGGGGTGTTTTGGCTTTGTTTTTTGTAGCAGGCGTTGTGAAATCCAACTCGACCTAGATCTACATGGTATGGTTTGAATGGGAACGATCTATTTTTCAATATTATCTAAGAATGCAAGCTTGTTTATCAACGTAAAAACCCCTGTGGAATATCTTTAGGAAATGCAAAGCAATACATACCTGTCAAGAAGGTGATTTGCGGCCAGAAAATCATTCGATTAAGTGAATTCAGTTGCCGCTTCCGCAAAGATTTATAATTAGGATCAAGCGTTGCCCTGTGACCTGCATTTCGATTGTTAAAAAGTAAGACCTTTCAATACCTTTTGATGCATTCAACATACAGCTTTGATAAATTAATGCTGTTCATGGCTCACATTTTCTTCGGATGGGTTTCTAGTATCCCAAAATATAGCTTTTTCTGCGCGAACTGGAGAGAGCTGCCGCCATTGAATTGTTTAAAGAGTAGACATATACGCCATATCTACACGAAAGCAGTCCTCTGATTGGTTCCCTGAATAGAATCCTCCAATCAGCAGGCAGCTTTCTTCGCCGTCTTGTCACTAAGCGGTGTGAGTACACTTTCCTTGATTCACTCCTACTACCGTCCGCTAGGTGCAGCGTCTTGTAACTTCATATAGCAAAAGCTCGGCATGAGCTATCTTTGTGTAACCTATAATCTTTGATAGCAAGCATCTACATTCAGCACTTGTTCATTATAATATCACAATTGTCTGTATTATATTGCAGTCGATAACAGCTCTAGTAGCAGCAAAATCAGCAATACCAGGACCACCATCACCTTTTCCACGTCTTCCAGTACCATTAGCAGCGCAACTGTGATACAACAATTGCCACCACGATCACCTCTCTTCGTCGTTGTTGTCTGTCGTTATCATCAACGTTATTAACAGCAGGAGCAGCAGCAGCAGCAGCCGCAACGGCCGTACATTATCTTCGTCATTATTTTTCATCATCCTTATTCCAACATAAACAACTCAGTTTTCTACATCGCCGCCGTCGTCGTCTTTATTGTCACCAGCGGCAACTGTCATCTCCCCAACCCACATTTTCGCAAAAGGAGAGGTCGTGTCGCTTCGGGACAATGTTGTTGAGTGTGTAAACACAGAAAAACAACATTTTGCAGTCGAGGCGAGCGAGGCGCAGCGCGCCCTGCTGGTGCTGCACGTGCTGTGCGTGACGCGAGAGCTGCTCGTGCACTGCGGCCTGCAGCCCGCCCTGGCCTCCCTGGGAACGCTGTCTGAGACTCACCGACACGCCTTGGCAGGTAGCTGTCTTGTGGCAAGTAGTAACGACCCTGGTCCGCAGCAAAGAGTCAATGAATTAATGAATGAACGAATGGCTGAATGAATGAATGAACTAAATAAATAAATAACGAACGAACGAACAAATGAATGAGTGAATGGATGGATGCTGAATGCAGGGACGGATGAATAAATGGATGGAGCTTTACGGTCCATCAGCCTTGGCAGTCTATGTGAATCACTAGAACTGCTGGTTAGAGTAAGATCAGTCAAGTCTTGACTTTCATCCTAATACGTCTATTACAAATCATATAAGGAGATACAGGGTGTATTCTTACCCCTAACCTACAAGGGGTAAACTAATAGTGAACTTATGCACTGAATGCATTTCCAAGGACACGAAAATACATTAGATTGGCATTGCCCTAAATAGTATTCTGTATAGCGTGATACAATTTGCTGTGTTGTAAGAATTTGTCGTGAGCAGCTCATTCCGTAACGGTTATTTTACGAACAGGCGTGATTAAACAGACTTCGTTGACTAACAGTAAATGAATGATCCAGACCTTGGATTCATATTCAAATGACTCAACTGTTGGATTATTTACCTTAGTCGTAATTTACTTCAAGGTCACTTTTGATTAATTAATTAACATGGTTGATTCTGCTAGACGTAAGATAAACAGGCGAAGTTACAAGGAAAAGGTCTCGGTACGACACTATTCCGATGATTCTGTATGAAATGATCCGCTGTTCATCAATGCACTTCGACATGGGATGACAAGTAGAGGAACTGCACACTGCAAAGACGCGAGAATGTGATTTTTGTTCCGTGGCAGATGTGCTGGAGAGCTTACGGCGAAAGCTGTTTGAGATTCACTGCACATTCCACGAAAGGAAAATCGTGCACCCAAAGATCATGACCCTCTGCAAAACCCTGAGCGATTACAGAGGAGTCGGAACCGGTCAGCAACCAGCTAAAAGCAAGGTATTGAGCAACTGAGAAACAGTAGTTTTTCTTCGCAGTTTTCTTAAATGGTCATCGATGACCGAAACGTGCAAAACAGTCGTTCTGCCTCGCTGGGAATTTACATTTCAAATTCATGATTAACGACGAGCAATACTGTTCATGGTGATTGTTTTTCTGAGTAATCTTAGTCGCGATGAAACTGTAGATTACATACTGGTAACGTATGTGCAAAGTGGTGAACGTAAGATATAACTCTTGGGCAAATAACTCACATTTTGTCTATAAATTAAGCTTTTAAAATGTTATTGTTTCCCCGAATTGTGGCTGGATGTACACACAGATACTGGTGGTGGTACGACGGCGGCTGACCAGCCTGACAGAGACACTGTGCGAACTTCTGAGTGAAGGAGGCGATCTGGACCCCGTTGTCTGTCCTCAGCCCGTCACCCCCACCTCCTTGGAAGACTGGTGAGCACGCACACTTACCTCACGCCTGCCACCCCCCCCCCCCCCCCCCCCCCCCCACCTCCTCTTCTTTTCTTTAGTCACTCCTGCCGTTACATGCAGACGTGACCACATTCATTGTTTTCATGCAAACACATCTGCACATGTAAGCACAAGCACACCCTTTCCGTGCAAACATTCACAGGAAGTCATCTCCGAAGCATATAAATACGTTGGCAATTCCGTTTATGCATTCCGTATACAACTTAATTAGATATCCTAAAAAGCAAACATTTACACACGCATATGCACGCACGCACACACACACACACGCACACACACGCACACACACACACACACACACACACACACACACACACACACACACACACACACACACACATACACGAAGAAACCTCGTTTAAATAACACTTATATTTAACTCTAACTTGCTTTCATCGCGGTCTCTATATATAATATACTAGCCGCTTCGCGGCCAGGTAATGCGCAAAGCATCACAGCCACATACAAAGCCAAATTCTTCAGCCGCCATTTTGTTTATCTCATTACGTAACCATAACCAAAAATGTGATCACAGATCTTCATCATTTGACTTTACCAACCCACACACCAAATTTCGGTCAAATCGGAGAACTTTGAGGTTTTGGTGGCCATCTTGTTTGTGCCCACTTCCGGTTACCATGGCGACACCTTTTTTTAATCCCACCATGACCTGACCCCGGCCCACATCTAACCTTATACCAAGTTTTAAGTCGATGGGAACTCCTGTGTCTCAGGCGGCTTCGCCGCCTTCGACACAGTCGTCCATTGTTTCCTCAGGCGCCATTTTGTTTTTCTCGTGACGTAACCATGACAACCAAAAAATTTGTTCACAGATCTTTATCATCTGACTTTATCTACCCGCACACCAAATTTCGGTCAAATCGGAGCACTTTGAGTTTTCGGCGGCCATCTTGTTTGTGCCCACTTCCGGTTACCATGGCAACACCATTTTTTTAACCCCATGTTGACCTGACCCCGGTCCACACCTAACCCCATTCCAAGTTTCAAGTCGACGGGAACTCCTGTGTCTCAGGCGGCTTCGCCGCCTTCGACACAGTCGTCCATTGTTTCCTCAGCCGCCATTTTGTTTTTCTCGTGACGTAACCATGACAACCGAAAAATTTGTTCACAGATCTTCATCATCTGACTTTACCAACCCGCACACCAAATTTCGGTCAAATAGGAGCACTTTGAGTTTTCGGCGGCCATCTTGTTTGTGCCCACTTCCGGTTACCATGGCAACACCATTTTTTAATCCCACCATGACCTGACCCCAGCCCACACCTAACCCATACCAAGTTTTAAGTCGATGGGAACTCCTGTGTCTCAGGCGGCTTCGCCGCCTTCGACACAGTCGTCCAAATTCTTCAGCCGCCATCTTGTTTTTCTCGTGACGTAACCATGACAACCAACATTTTTTTTCACAGATCTTCATCATTCGATTGTACCAACCCACTCACCAAATTTCGGTCAAATCGGAGCACTTTGAGTTTTCGGCGGCCATCTTGTTTGTGCCCACTTCCGGTTACCATGGCAACACCATTTTTTAATCCCACCATGACCTGACCCTGGCCCACACCTAACCCCATTCCAAGTTTTAAGTCGATGGGAACTCCTGTGTCTCAGGCGGCTTCGCCGCCTTCGACACAGTCGTCCAAATTCTTCAGCCGCCATCTTGTTTTTCTCGTGACGTAACCATGACAACCAAATTTTTTTTGGACAGATCTTCATCATCTGACTATACCTACCTACACACCAAATTTCGGTCAAATCGGAGCACTTTGAGTTTTCGGCGGCCATCTTGTTTGTGCCCACTTCCGGTTACCATGGCAACACCATTTTTTTAAACCCACGTTGACCTGACCCCGGTCCACACCTAACCCCATACCAAATTTCAAGTCGATCGGAATAAAACTGTGGAAACGTATAAGTGTCACACACACACACACACAGACACACAGACACACACACAGACAGACAGCGAAAATATATATACAGATATAATACTCATATATCCCTGTAAGTGTCAGTGATAGGAGATGTCAGGGTGACACCGTCTGAGTGGATCAAATATCTAGGTGTGAAATTTGACAAGCATCTTTGCCTAGAACCAAATCTTTGCTAGAACCCCACATTCGTCAGATGACGTCATCTGCTCACTTGAATCTCCGACGAATTCGAAGCATCAGACACTGCTTGACGGAGAAGTCTACTGCGACCCTGGTGCTATCCTTGGTCCTATCAAAGCTGGACTATTGTAACAGTCTTCTTACTGGAGCGAATCAGTATTCAGATACGAAAATTTCCGCGGCCCCAAAACATTTCCGCACTACTAGTGAAGCGCTCCCTTAGGTGGGCAAGCGTCTCGCCGGTTCTGGAGTCCCTTCACTGGCTGCTCATCAAAGATCGCACCCAGCACAAGTGTTTGTGCAATGTGTACAAGTGTGTTTCAGGTGATGCTCCACATTATCTTTGCGTTCTTGTACAAGACTATAAACCGTCGAGAGTTCTCCGATCATCAGGGAGACTTTTTCTCTGTGCTCTCTCGAAACACCTAAAGGGATTCGGAGAGACAGCCTTCTCATACACTGGTCCAAGATTCTGGAATGCAGCCCCAGAAGAATTGAGGAGGTCAGAGAACTTGGCCAGCTTAAGGAAAAAAACTTAAGACCTTTTTGCTTAAGACAAATTGTGGGCGCTTTGAGCATGCCTCGGCGTGAGAATAGCGCGTTACAAAAGCTACTACATACATACATAAGTGTGACACTCCACCACAAATAGTGTGGGAAGTCCACTTTGGTCAGAGATAAATATTTACATATACCCACTGTACCTGTTGATGTTCTTTTCAATAGGAAAGAATTTTTATTATAGCGCGCAACCGAGCGGTTCCGACTGTGTCGCACTCTGCATTTCATAATCTGATCTTGCGACCTGAGCTACGGGCTGGTGAAGGCAATACCCCCAGATTCAACGTTTTGAGAAAACACGCCTCTTTGAAGATACATGTCGCACGTTTAAGCATAGAACGAAAATTTGGAAACGTAGTAAGTCAGATAGATAAATTACTCAATAAACAGCTACAAATATCTCCACATCGAAGCCCGGCACCCCTTACGACCATTCATGTCTCGAGCTTAAAATCTCTCCAGTGGATTTTTAACTGAATGCCTAGTGGAGGGTCACAACGAAGGTCTTATGTGGCATGCCAAAGCTAGGACAGGACAGTGATGACTAAGACAGAAGCTCAAGCTCTCTCTCTCTCTCTCTCTCTCTCTCTCTCTCTCTCTCTATATATATATATATATATATATATATATTAGTATCAAAAGAACGAGCAAACAAACAAACCCCACTCAGCTTCAAATTTTCGGCTTTATTAGCCTTCCTCAGGAGTATACTGAAGGGTTTGAAAATTCAACTCCGGGTTTCCACGTCACACATGACGTCATACGTTGGCGTAGCCTGTCACACTGCTCTACCGCGATTGGCGAATCGGAGGGGGGGGGGGAAGGGGGGGAGGGGAGGGGGAGGGGAGGAGGGGGAAGGGGGGGGGGAAAGGGGAAAGGGGGGGAAGGGGAGGGGGAGGGGAAGGGGGGAAGAAGGAGGGGGGCGAGGGAGGGGGAAGCGGGAACGTGTGGAGGGGGAGTCATACCAGTAGGTCTGCTCTCCACAAGTGGTCAGCTTCGCATACACTCACCCGTACTAGCATAAGGTCTCACTCTCACTAAGACCCACATTCACCCGTCTCCCCTCTCACAGGAGTACCACCATTCATAAATGCCCTGCAGAGTCACAGTCAAAGTCAAACGATCCACTGGGGATGATCAAAAATGGAAGAACCATTATGGCAAAGTGTTCAATCCATTCGGTGTATATATATATCCTCTACTTTTTTGAACACTATATATATATATATATATATATATATCTCTCATTTATATCAATATCCTCTACTTTTTTGAACACTGTATATATATATCCCTCTCTCTCTCTCTTTCTCTCTCTCTCTCCCTCTCTCTCTCTCTTCTCTTCTCTCTCTCTCCTCTCTCTCTCTCTCTCTCTCCCTCTCTCTCTCTCTCTCTCTCTCTCTCTCTCTCTCTCTCTCTCTCTCTCTGTAACTGCAGCCTGGAGCGTCACAGCTGCGTGGTGGTGGCCACGGAGAGACTGCCCGATGACGTCAGACTGGACAGCATTGGCGTGCTGGTCGAGTTCGAGTACGAGCAGGACTCAAGTCTTGCACGGCGCTGTCTGCAGGAAGACATCCCTTTCCTTGGCCTACACACGATGCCCCGCTCTGGTCTGCAGCCTGGTGAGATGCCTGCATGTGCATGCCTGCACAGACTGGTACAGCTGTTAGAGCAGGTCTGCTTTTGCGCAAGGTGGCAGGTTTGGCATTCTTTCCGGTATCTTAGATATTGTTCTGCAGGCTTATCGCAGAATTATATGTTGCTTATTTAGTCTGTATAGTATTCTACATTTACATTCTTAAAAAAGTGTTCACATTTAAAATATAATTATTTTGAAACAACGACTTCGATAAATGATTATTGAAGTTATCATTTCGTGATGTTTCCCGCATTAGACTAACGTCATGCAAAGTTAATTCTTCTTTTGATTAAATAGAACATAATAAAATGATGGTTGTTGCGTTTATGTGTGTAGATGTGGAGTGTCAAAGTCAGAAGATGAAAGACCCTGAAGAAGGTTTCACCGTCATTGCCTCCACCGAAGTAACCAACAACAGAAACCTCCTGCACGTTCTGGAATCACGGTACGACAGTGTTCCAGTGACCGTGTGTGAATCTCTGAGTGACCTGTAAGCTTTGCGTGTGACTGCCATGCAGCAATGCTCGCACTAGTACTTTGTGTGGAGTGGTGAGCTGGTGCCTCATGGCAGATCCGCTGCTGCTTCAATTTTGGAAGAATGAACAATAGTGGACCAGAAAGCAGATCCTACTCTATCCAAAGAGCTTAGAACGACTGTTTTCTATAGGTAGTAAATCATCATGATCATCAAAAGCGATCAGTTTATGCAGCGTACGGTCTCTTTAAACTAATGACTGTGTTGTTTATTTGGTTGTTTGATTGTTGTGGTTTTGTATTGTGTGTGTATATGTGTGTGGTTTGTTTGTTTGTTTGTTTCACAAGATTCTTGCTATTGTGGTTTACAACGTAGAAATGAATTCTGCTTTAAGTGTCTAACAGCTGCAATGGGAAGCAAATTCATTTGAAATGATCTCATTCAAGGAATGTTACATCGATAACTGCCTCCTCATGCCCTCCAATTATTTCCATTATTTAGTACTTGCTTCGTCCTAATGAAACCTCACGCAATATCTTGCTCGACACAGGTACAACGTGCTGGTGGTGGAGCGAGACTACGCAGGACTGTGGGCAGGCGAGAGGAGAGGGGAGGCTGCGGACTTGGTGGTGGGGGTGGGGACGGGTTTAGTGCTGTGCTCCAGGAAGGGACTCCTGCAGGAACAGCACACCGAGGCCCTTTGTCGCCGTCTGGCCTGCCTGGCGCTCCAGTTCTCTCATCTCTGCCTCGTTCTCCACCCCGACCCTCGTCCATCCGCACTCAGGTGGGACCATCCCGTGTGTCTCGACAGTACTTCAGATCTGACAACACTGGCCAGTCATCTACCATCATACGTACAGACTAGAGAGCTCACAGTAACGATGAAAGCAACGTTGATTATTATAAATTTCACAAGTTTATTGTAACGGGCATTCACTTTATATTCTTCCGTTCCTGTAACTATATTGCGACATACAAAACGTTGTCTTTTTTTGGTGGACTTTTGCATTTTGTTCTATATATATGTATTAGCATCGTCACTTTACCGTTTGAATTGCAAGATGTACATTAAAATTTCAACCTTGGGGGTTGTAGACACTCTTACACTTATACATTTCAACTGGCGAAATGTTATGCATTCTTTCAACCACAACTTGGCTTCACTTGACTCAAGATGTAATCTAAGTGAAATGAAACTTTGTGCGCTGAATCCACTCGAGTGGTCACCACTTCTTGCAGGGAGGACACGAGGAGCTTCAACCTCAACCTGGCCAAGCTGCACGCTGCCCTGGACATCCTCTCCAACACGTCTGGCCTTGGCGTGGCCTTCAAGGTGCCACCCTACGTGCCCGTTGCGTTACGATGCTGTAATGATGTGCTTACCTGGCTTTTCCCCCAATGCAAAATAATCAAAATCAGTCAGACGGAACATCTTCAATATGAGCTATTTGCGTTAAGTCTACATTAAAATCCGTATGTCTCTTAACTATGATGTCCAACTTCAACATAAGAAACACATGCATATTATTTTTCTTCTCTTTTAAAACAGGAATTTACCAGAATCATACGTTCTGCTCATTGGTGTTAGTGAATTTGTGATCTTTAAAAAGTTAGCATGTGATATTTACTTGGACAAAATAATCTTAATTCGTTTCTACATATCATGGATGAGTATGCACGCAATCTGTCTAACCCCGCAGGTTGTGCTGTGCAATAGCAACGACGACGTAGGAAGAGCAGTAAGAGAAATCTGCCGAATTAGTGGTGCCTTCAACGCTCCCTCCACAAAACCAGCCAGAGTGTCCGAAGTCATGACTGCGGTAAGCCAGAGAAGAGCAGAGGCGTCTTGTGCGTATGGAATAAAATACTTCATCGTTGAAATGGATAACTCAGAACAACCAACACGAGTTATTCTGGTGTATAAGCACTTCCAGATACATGTACTTGATTTTCTTCATCTGGAAGAAAGCAGGTTTTTTAAAATCCGTTTTTGCAGCTAACTCTTCCTATGTAACAACATGGCTTAATATCAAGATTAGTTATTCTATTTCGCTTGCACACATATGCTGTGCTTGTATTTATCATGATCAAATTCCCTAATTGATTAAATGTATAAAGCACGTATAGGAAACGGAGCAGTTCTCTACCAAATTCATCTTTATCATGTTTTCGCAACGAACTCTTCATTTCCTACAAGATGTATGTCATGCTTGAATGCACTGCTATTTAATACATGAAATATGAGACAAACGTTATGGTTCTTATCGGTTGTGTCTAGAAATTGTGCGATTGCGGTGAAAAGGCAAAACGGAGAAATATGTGTGGTTTTTATTCGCAGGAAGAACAGATCCTCCTGATGGTCCCTTGTCTGAACTCCATGAGGTGATTGTTGATTGTGATTGGGCAATGTTACGTTTTCAATATCGCATGCGTTGTATTCAAGCTTACGAACTAAGTCGTCTGGTCTTTGGTGATGCACTGGCGTGTTTACTTCTTCTTCTTTTTTAATTCGTTGGTGAATGTATTTCCTTCCCATTGATGAGAATATCTCGATTGTAGTGCGTCGACATTAGTTGAATAACAGAGGCTGCTAATAAGATAAAAATTACTCTCAATGCAGCTTATATTTTTTTTGTTCTCACCACCACCACCACCTCCTCCTCCTCCCCACCCCCTCAACCCCCTGCCAGCGTTCTTGTGTATGTGTTAAGGATGTTCTGGCTCAAAGCCTCCAGTTGACCACTGCTAAACTTCTGTTCAGTGCCCAGCTGATGCTGTCGAGGGCGTCCCTGGCTGACCTCGTGACGAGTTCCTTGCCAGGACTCCAGCACCTCTTCCCAGAAATCCCCCCCAAGACACTCGAGGTTAGCCAATGAGTATTTTCATAATGCCTGCTTACTGTGCGGGCAAGCATGCAGGCATTACCTACGAAAATGATCCGTTTCTTTATTGCAGTGTTTGCAGAACTACCTTTAGATGTAATCAATACAAAGGGTTTCCGTAACGTCTATCTTGCGTTTTGAAAGGGTAACAAATCTAGCGACAAAGGACACGATGCAATTAGAACAATGTACTTTTCAGTAGGCCTATTTCTTTACACACGCGCGCGAGCAAGCACACACACACACACACACACACACACACACGCGTGCGCACGCACGTACGCACGCACACATACACACACGAATGAGTGCGTACTTGTTCCTTCATTACTTAAACAGCATTTTTTGTGAACAGATTTAAGACAAAATGCTAATCAAGCAATCTTCACAACATCACCCACGCAACATCTGAACCCGTGTTAACATTGATATATTATCTTGCTTAGCTATTTTTGCTTCTGCTTCAGGCTTTTTCATTCGCCCTATCTCAAGGAGAAAATTCTGGAACTCCACACAGTTTCCAAGAGGCCGGGACAACACACCCCGAGTCGGCTGAAAACGACCTCAGACCACATGGACCGTGGGGCAATAGTCTCCAGGAGGAGGAATCGTGTCAGAATGGAGACTCCTCTCTGTCTCAGCCTCTCTTTGACAGTGGAGACGATGAAATTGATGGCACTGAATGTAGTCTACTGGAAGAGGAGTCGACTCACGGCAAAGCAACTCTACAATTTCCTGAGTCTGTGGACTTATCTGAGTTTCCTAGTCTTTCCCAATTAGACGAATACTTCCAACGCGAAGACCAGTCATCCCCTGGGTGTCAAAGCCCGCTCAATGATCAAGACAGCTTCGACACTCGCCGTGTTGTCTGGAGATCGCCAGGAAACGAGAACGCAGATGAAGATCAGCAAGAAGTTCCTCACCTGGAACCAGATTTTGAGGGCAGTTTGAATTACCCCCAATGCACCTCGCGTGAGGACAGCTGGGAAAGAAACGGGCCGGGTAACACGTCGCCTAGCCCGAGCAGCCTGCGCTCTGACGAGGACGGCTTCACGCAACCGCGGCAAACGCTCCAGGAACTTCATGGCTGGCCTGGGCAATACGAATCGCAGCAGAGTCCAGATGGGCGCTTTCTGGGTGAAGCAGACGCTGACATGCCAAGAGAGTTCTGCAAAATGTCTCCAAGCCAGAAGCTACGCAGAAGGGGCAAAAAACGATCTCTCGTGGATAGACAAGATGTGGACCTTAATCCATGCTTTGACCTCATGCCAGAGGAGCTGACAATGGAACCGCTCGGTTCCTTCTCAAGACGATGCGATACACAAGAAGACATGCAGTCAGATTTCAGTTCGAACCATTCTGTCGGCCAGCACACTGAATTTGAGTCATTTGAAAGAATCGGAGCCACCGAGAGTTACCCAGAACGCTTTTCCTTCGGCAAAGATGGGCAACCAAGTCATTTTTGTTCTATACTGAGGGAACGCCCAGACTGGACTATCGGGAAACGACTACGAACTGGCGCCCCTCAGCCGACTTCTCCGACACCTGCAGGACTCACCGCACTTGCAAAAAATTTCAAGTCAGGCAAGAATGACGTATCTCTCCGCGGCGCTCCAGCCACAAGAAAGACAACCGCTCCAGAAAATCACGTCTACTACGACGACGAGCACCAACCCTCTGCCCTTTGCGACTTTGACACCTTTGGAGGACACGACGGGAGGCAGCGGAGGCCACGTCCAGGCTCATCTGGCTTGCTTCTGCTCACGCCAGGTGACCAGGGTCCCACTCAACAAGAAAACAACCAGCTTCTCTCATGGGACGACAGCGATCACTTCTCGCACTCTGACTCCAGAGGCTTTGGAGAGAGGGAGCCACCATGCGAGACGTGGATGGACCGCTCATATGGTCTAGAATCGACCCAGGCTCATTTGGACAGACCATTTCAGATGGATCAGCAAGTTCAGGCTGTAGACCGTTTCCCAGAAGGCTACTACGAAAAGAGGAATTGGTATGGGAGAGTCCACTATCATGACGTCCACTACCATGAGCAACCCAGTTTGTCGACGGCAGATATTGGCGGGGAGGACCAGAACGTACTGAATGAGCCCAATTCCTCTTCTTGGCGGGAGGATTTGCTGGACCTACTGCAAGGTATTTAGGGCGTCGATATCGTCGAAGTCTTTCTGTAAACAGGTCATGAGTCTAAGGTTTTTCCCATGCAAGTAATAGACAGTGAAATCAAACAATTATTTTGAAGGGATTTTCAAATGTCCTAAATGGACATATCTTATTCCATAAAGGTAGACATTTCATGTAGTACCTGTGCAGTACGTCTGCAGACTTGTTTTGTCCCTCCATTGGTTTGCAGAAAATTCCCACTAATCACACAACTTATTCAGTTCAGATTCTAGAACGACTACTTTTATCGTTCAACTAGTCTCTGCAGCGACAGACACGTGTCGGCAGCCCTCGCTACGGATCACACCAGGCGCTGTGTTTGGAGGCCGACGACCTGCGGCCAAGCCCGTCTCCCTTGGAGAAGACCTGGCCAGGGCCGCCACTCGAGCACTGCAACAAGGGGCTCCAGTCACCAATGAGGCCTTCAGGGCTAGCCTGGCCATGGAGGGCCGACTGCCCAGACCTCGGCTGCACCTTGGCACCAGTCACGCTGCTATCAGACCCTCTGGACAGAGGATTACCATCGGCCTAGCTCAGCCCCTCCGTCGTGATCAACCCAAAGGTCAGTTTGTTAGGCGGTGTGGTGCAAAAGGGAAACACAACAATAAATTTAAACATGAGGCGAGGGACCTCTTGTAAAAGCAGTCTTCAAGCAGAGACGCTGTTGAGCTGACTATGGACCACTTGAGGAAGTAAGGAGGGAGGGATGGAGGAGGACTAAAATTGTGAGTTTTCTGCCACTGCATATACAGATGATCAACTTGACAAGTCTGCTTTATTTCTAATGCAAAGTAAAACATTGACTGCTTTGGAGGTTTTATTTTTATGAATGTGTGCCATTTACAATTAGTTTTTTTAATGCCATCACAATCCAGACACATGACAAATGCTTGCCAAAGGAAGAGAGAACTCCAGAAATAAAGAAATATAAAGTTTTCAGCTTTGCAAGGATGACCAAATTAATTCAGCTTCACAAAACAGAACTACACTATGCACTCTTCCCATTGCAACAACAGATGACGTGGAGCAGCAGGTGGAACCCCAAAGGCCAGATATCTCCAACCAAGTTGGGCAAGAGCCGAGGGTGCAGACACTGCAGGCAAGGCAGGACTCTCGGACATCCACTCCGGCCCAGCCTCCACTGAGGCAGGAGCCAGGCAGCAGGAGAGAGGTGCAGGGTGAGGTAGTGCAGGTGGAACCAGAGGCCTCAGGCCATCCACCCTGCAGACAGCAGGAGTCACTGTCTTCCTGCCTCTCCCAGTCCAGCTCCCCACCCCTAGACTTGGACTACGACTGGCAGGTCCATGACGTTCCAAGAGAGGTATCTGCATATATAAGCATCTTTCTCTCTGTCTCTCACTCTTTTGCACACATGCTCTCTCTCTCTCTCTCTCTCTCTCTCTCTCTCTCTCTCCCTCCCCCTCCCTCCCTCCCTCTCCTCGCTCGCTCAGGATGTGGAGTGGAGGTGGGGTTCTTCAATTACATGTTTGAAGGTGGTGAGCTTGTGTTTGGTAATAACATACATCTTTCGGTATTTATACACCCCAAGATATATTAAATATGCTTGTGTAGGCACCAAAGGAAACAGAATACTTTTTTCTTGAGTCCTTTGTTATACAAAGCAGTAAAAACAGCAAAAGTGATTGACTGCATTAAAATCAATGTCATTAAGTGTTAAACACAGCAATGAAGTACAAGGTATGTATGAGCGTTCTTTGTATGTGTTCAGGTAATACCACAACTATCACCACAACTTGCTCCAAAAGTTGATCAAAACAAGGAAAGAAGTACAAGTAAGTATACATTTTTTTTTTCATCGCCCTCACATCCACAATCATACTTTTTACTCAAAAAAGTACAGTAGATTTTTTTCAATTTAAAATTCATAAATAATTGTGGGTCACATGAAATGTATGCTACTTATACTGCAATAGGTAGCAAATAAATATTGCATGCAATGCTTAAGTTTGTAAATGAGTATTAGCAAGGGAACATATTATCCATATCTACTGAGCAATTTGAGCCAGTGTCTGGCATCGTGTTGTTACACGGCAAGACAGACTCAGGACTCTCTCTATCTATAGTTCTCTCTGCATCCACTTTGTCTCACAGGTTCAGGCCAGGCCAGGAAAAGGCGAAGCTCAGCTCAGGGCAAGATGGCACTGAAGCAGAGCCGCATTGTCCTCAAATCGCTTCCTGGAATGAAAGGCCAGACAGTGCTGACCTTTGAAAACTGACAGATTTGCATGTGGCGTCCTCATACTTGCCCTCTGTGGGTTGAGGGTCAGAAAAGACCCATGTGATCTCCCTAAAGAATTCATAAAAGGCACATAACTAGGGAAATCAAGATTTGCTTTTACTCTAGCCAGCTCTAGTGATTTTCATGATCAAAGCCTAGAAGGGTTGATAGGCCATAAAAACCCCATCCTTTCCTCCCTCCCTCATATCTGTTCTGTTCTTCTCAGGGTGATCCACATACCTTTGGTGGGTTATTTGGCAACTTGCCAAACAGATTGTGAGCAGATCCACAGTAATTTGTTTTATCATGTTATTATTAGGTTCCAAAATGTAAACAACATTATGAGGCTTTTGTACATGTATATGCAACCATTGCATGAGGAAATGTTTGAAAATTAAAAAGCATCAGTCATTGAGGGTGAGGGGGGTGGGGCGTGTGTGTGTGTTGTATTGCTTGAATCTATAAGGAGACAGTACATAATTATATATATCCTTAGCTCATTGTTATCCCACAACATGCACCCTACTCACTTCCCTCAACTTCAATTAACACTTTCAGTGCAGTTCCTCTGTGAAGGCATTATCCACAGACTGAGATTGGTCTCTTCTAGATAACTTGAAATAACTTAAAACAACATCTGTAACATTTCACTATCTCTTCCCCCCGAGTACTGCTAATAACTGACTGGGTATCAATCACATCAAACATTTCCTGAACTGCCTCATTACAATAAAAAAGTACTATAGCTAAGGGGTCTCATCAGTTTCATGAATTTTATGTGCACTTTGTGTTTAAACATTTGACTCATTTGATATCATAGTCACATCCTTTTAGACAATGAGAAGTATGCATGCATGAATATCTGTGAACTTACCTTCCCTTACTTCTTCTCTCTCAAGTAGAACCGTGTCACAGATTAACACACCAACACATACTCCAATGACATTAAAGGCTTTTTTTGATGACAGTTCTTTTGCCACTTCTGCAGTATCTGTAGATGGTTTTAGTTTCGATAGCTTCTAGTACATGGGTTTGTTGTATTTTTAATTTCTACATCTCTATCAATGTGCCTTATGTTATCAAACCAAGCAATAAGTCAAACACTGTCACAGACTGCAGAAGATATCATTTGTTGCAGCCATGAAAATGCTATGGGCTTGAAGTGCATGCCGTTTCATTGTGCATAATTTGTCCCTACCTCATGTCAACTTGGGAGTTGAAGAGTCTGCCAAGATTTTCAAAGGTTATGACTGGTTGCTGTATGATTTAATATTTATTTATGGCATTAAAAAAAAATTGTTTTAGTGTCATTGTTTCCTTTTTTGCAAAATAATAACCTGGAGAATGTGTACATATTTCATCTCTCCACTGTTATGGTTAATTAAACTACATGAAGAACCATTATCTATTAACATGAGATTTTCAACTTGCTGCATATTTTGTTGTTGAAATTCAACAAGCTCCTTGAAATAAAATATACCCTGTTGGTCATGCACTGGATTTATTGGCAAACATTGCTTCTTTGGTGAATTGCAAAAGACAACTTCAAATCTTTTTACTTCTGTTTTTTAGGTGAATGTGTGCCTGTCATACAGCTTTCATCTAATTTGGGTCATTTCAAACATTCAGTTGTTTTTGCTTAATGTCAGGGAGAAGCCTCAGATGGCCAACACAACCAACCTCTAGATAGACACTTCAGTCATTAGTGCCACAGCATGAACGATTTTGACCCTTACATCCCTGACCTAAATCCTCCATGTATGAAAGTTCAGGTATGCATACACCACTTCAGTTCTTCCATCTCTACTCAAAACAGAAAAATGAGCGAGAATGAGATCCTCTCAGTATTGTAGCACCAATACAGATGTGTTAGGGGAAAATCCATCCCATCCATTGGAGATAAGGAGTCTGGCTTCTGCTTCAGAACAATGTTGACATATTTACATCTACACATATGTGACCAGCCACGACAAAACCAGTGCTAAGTCGCGCGGCACTATTTTGCGCTACTACTGAAAGAAGGCAGGGAGGGTCAATCTGGGTGATTTTCACATTTTGATAAAAATAGATTCTACATGGTTCAAACTATCATGCCAGTAAAATAAACATGTTGAAGAATTATATTTTGATGGTAAAATAAAGACTTTTGTGTTATGTAGTGTTTCAAAAGCTCCCTGTAATTACCGTTAATTCAATAATTGCCTCATTTTAGCCGCAATAAACACACCTAAACCCTTGCAGAACCTCTTCAAGTTATATACCGTTAGAAAGGCCGCTCTCTCAGCGTTCCCACTCTGTGGATGTCGAAGAAAAATAAGGTCAGCTATTTTTGGAAACGGAGTTTCAAATACCGTCTGAAGAGGGTAAATCTTCTTAGACCGTTTTTTCAAAATGACCGCTGCTTCAGTACCCAACTTGAAATTCCTGTAACTCCTATTCTAATTAACTCACACTGTTCATTCTTATATCAAAACAAACAGAAATGAATGCACAATTCAAAAATATTAAAACCCTATTTTGTCCAAAAATCGACTTAGCACTGGTTTTGTCGTGGCTGGTCACATATTGCAATCATTTCCATAGAAAATCTCATGTCAAAGAAGGAGCAGCTGATTCACATAAAAATTGTAGTTCCACCTATCCACTCTATCTTAGCATCTTTTCCTACACGAGATCAAATACAAAACACTGACAGCTTGTATTCTTTTTATTGGGCAGGAAAGTACATTAGCAGAAATTCATTCCACATTTATGCCAGTAATTTTCACTAGACGCAAAGCATTAAGCACAAACAAATGGTTCAATCCTCTTTGCTAAAGAAAATACTCAGTGTCAAGATGTACTACAACATATCTTGAATTCAATGACAACTAACATTCAAAATAGAAGGCTAAATGTATAACTGCCAAGACCAGGCACGAGTTCAAGATAGATGCCACATAGTGGTACATGAGCAAGTCACACTCAAATCAGCCACAGAGAGTGGCAAAACAGCAAATCAGTGAGCGAGAAAGGCAAAATATATACTCAGTGAACTATTATCCTGAACAACCACATTTGGATCACCTAACATCATGTCTCTATCTTGAAGGCACCTTGTCCCTGTAAGGAACTGACACCTTCACAGGTCAAGGGGATCAATCTTCACTTAGTGAGTTCAGCCTGGCTGTCAAACTGTGTCATCCATTCTACATGGACCCAAAGCTGTCACATCATGAGTGCCCGCTTGGCAGAATGCATCACTTTCTGGCTTCAAGTGAGCCAGCAGCTTTGACTTTCTACCCTTGCCACAGTGAAGCAAGAGCACAAAGCAGCAGCCTGCCAGGGCACAATTTGCCATGTAGACGCTACAGCACTACAGCAAGTGCACATCATCTTGAGAAAGACAAAGAACATCAAGTCTGGTCCTGGGCTGTTTGGGTTTGCGGCAGAGCTGGAGCCACTCCAGACTGGGCAGAGCTGTCAGGGGTGTGCTGACTGGCCATGGAAGCCTGGAATGCCCTGGCCTCCTCTATCTGCTCTCTGCTACAGTAGTCCTGTCAACACACAGGTGGTGGTATCTGTGATACAAAGTCACTGTACTGGAGGCAACATGGAGTAGATATGTTTGCAATAGCAGGGGCTTTACAGTGGTTTGTACATGAAACAGCAGTCCATTTTAAAATCTTTTATTTCATTAAAATATATATAAGAGCAACAAAACTGCATTACAGCATTGTTGCTACAAAATCTCAGGTTATCCATGTTCTATCTCCAGTACCCAATCACTGCAAAAAATGCACTGTTTTGAAGAACATTCTGGGTAATTCAAATACAAAGACATCAATGAGACACCTGACAAAATAGACACTTACCTCCAAAAATACTGTTGCTAGGTTACGAAGACGAACGTTCACAGACTGGGAGAATCTCAACATGCATTCAACAACTGGCAAACTGGTGATTTCTGGAAAAGTGGAAAATAGCAGAAAAAATACAATAGGCATTTTCGACAACCAGGGAGAGGAAGAATGGACAGACACTTTCAGCTGTCTGGGTGCAAGCAGGGACAACTGCTCACAACAGTAGTGCTAGTAGTTGCACTCAGCACTGAGTGGTTGTATGTGGAAACTTTCCTGAATAACAAAGTTCAACATACAATTATAAGGGAAAGACAGCACATCAACAAAGTTTTACCCTCACAGGTTCAAGATGTGTGACCTTCTCCAGCAAAATGAGGCTTGATGATTTTCTTTTAGCAATGTTGATTTGTGGGATATGGCCACCATCACCACCACCAAAATAGTTGTGGTGAAGGTAACATCTCTCACCATCACCACACACAACCATCACCACACACACACCCATCCCTCCCCCCACCCCACCCCCAAAAAAGGGTTGGTAGGTAGGCTTGAACATTTATTTTTTTAAACTTTTTTAAAGAGGAGGATAGATTAAGACTTGTGTGCATGTGTGTTTTAAGAAATACCATGTATACAGTATATTCTTCTAAACATAAATCAACATTTCTCTGTCATTGAAAACACTTTTAGCTAAATAGTCTTTTTTTTCATGATTGAAAACAGTTTAGAGTCAGCTAAGAGAAAAAAAAATGATGGTTGGGTTGCCACAACCACAAAATTTTTGTTGTTGGCCTAATGGGAGTATTTGGCAGGAGAAAAATACAATGAGCATTTGACTTGCTTTATAGTCCTGAGGCCAAGCAGCTCTATCAGCCCTAGAAAAAGGAAGTGTCGGCTACAAGTTCATACCAAAACGTTTTGACATATTTTGAAAGAAGACACCTAGTACATGACATTTTGAGATAGTCTAACTTTGGGTAGAATCTAAATAATGAGATTTTTCTGTTTTTTAAATTCGTTTTTCACGCAAACAGGTAAAAAGTTTTTAAAAAAATAAAAAATTGTGTTTTAACTTGTTATTTTCCCCGACTAAAGTAAGTAGGCATGTTCAAATATTACAATAATTCATGTATTGGAGTATGATAGTGATTTTTGGTTTAGTAAGCAATTAATTAAGAATAAAAAACTTGTTTGACTCAAATCATTCGAGTTGCCTCCCTTGATGATAGTCAACATACGTAGCAATGTGCACAGACCACCACCTATTCCTTCTGCACATCTCTTGGTTGCACAATCTCCACACAAACACAATGCTGTTGAAATCATTCCCAGACTGAATCAATGGAATGAATGTCTCCTTCAAAATACATATCAGTGTCAGAACCACTACTGTTAGTGTCACTTGTGTGGTCCATATGCATGTCTTCCTCCACCAACACCGACTGTTTGTTCACACACCCAACACATGCACACAGTTGTGTGCATTGCAGAGAGTTGCGGTGGCAGCTGCTAATAAAATATACTTTTCTGTATAGATTATCCATTTCTCTATTTGTTTGTCAAATTTCAGGTTAAACTATTGTTAAGATCATGGTTAATTTTGTTTCCAAAAAGATCGTTACTAGCATCCACTTTGGTAAGACGCCATTCTAAGATTATCGCCAAAAATCTGGTTTAAAAATAAAATACAATATTTGCGCACTCATTATCGTACTAAAACTTATGCGTATTTACCACTTTGTTCATTTTTCTACGTTAAATCTGTATTCTGGGGATTGTTTGAGCCTAAGATCATGTTCATTTGTTTTGATCATATACCTCCTACCTACTGACTTTCTTTGGACATTACTTATTTTCCCTAGACTGCCCCTTTAACTTGGTTTTGTGCAACAAGCAACACTATTTTCCTCACATGATTATGGTGTAAATAGACCTCAAATGATCAATCAGGCAAGCAATCAACTAGTTTTTACTAAAATGTAACGAAAGTATAATGTTCAACTTACTTGTACGAGTTTTTCTGGAGCTCAGGTCCCCGTCGATTTGCTTTTTTTAGACTTAGTCTTTCTGCACACAATACAGACAGGAGGCAGGGTATGCTCGCTTCTGGTAGTCGATTCTCGGCTGTTCTGTCCTTGTGGTCTCATTTTTTTCCTCGGTGAAACAGCTCCCGCAGCTTTACCCTTCTCAAAGCGACGCTGCGCCTGTTCGATTCTTCGTTTGTTTGTGAAACGATTGTACCATTACATTACAGGTGAAAGCAATGCGTTTCACTTTCAGGCTTTGATTGTAAAGCAAGAAGTTTCTCAGCTATCACACGTTCTTCGCCGTCTAAAGTACTCCACTGCTTGCTTGACCATATCATGGTATTCCACTTAATATCTGTGAAACTCGCTAAATCTAGAGACGTAATACCTTCGCAGCAATGCAATGCACTTGTTAGATACGCGTATGCAAGGGACGCAACTCTATACCTGGTAGACGTTTTTCATTGAGTTTTTTTTCCAACTTCTTTTAATTATCATACGTTATTTAGATTCATTTGAAAGTTAGACTGTACAAAATATCAACAAAGAATATTCCCTTAACCCATGAGAACAAATATTTTTTGGTATGAACAACTATCCGACGCTTTTGAACGATAGAGCTGCTTGGCCTCAGGACTATTATTCTTGTTTCATTGCAAATCTGCCAACAGAAACACTGTAAGGATTCCTGGTATTTTTCTCCCAAGTATAGCATTGCAGATCATATTGTACATGTAAATTTATGCGATGAAATTGGAGGCTGAGGGTGAGACAAAAAAAGCCTGGCATCAGTCACTCTGGAGACAAACTTCTAGTTACATCCTGTTATAACAAAAGAAACCACAAACATTACAAAACCCTCACAATTAGCAATATTAATCCATGTTGGTTGTTCATTGTTTTTTGCCATTTGGCAAAAGAGTCCATGTACCTTTGACCTCAATCTAAATCAACGGATTACTTGTGTCATGTGCACATGTAATTAATCTAAGCTGTTATGAAGGTGAACTAGATTTATATTCTTACTGAAATATCGGATTAATTTTTAAATTATCAACAAGTAATAGTAAATGCAGGATGTCTTGTACAATTAAAATGAGATAGCCAAACACCACATTGTCATATTTGATAAAAAGGCTAAGTCAACAGATAGCAAACAGTCACTGTCATATTTGATAAAAAGGCTAAGTCAACAAACCTGATTTGTACTCAGGTGTAACCAGGAACATCAAGGTGGTGACAGCTGACAACACCGTGTTCTCATTGGCACTGGGAAAAACAGAAGTTCATACTACACTGAATGCACTAGCTTAATTGTGCATCACAAACATAAACAAACATGCCTACTGTTGGACAAGGCCTAACCATATGTCACATGCATGCACATGTATTCAAACACTGCATAACCATCTGTATATCACACACACACACACACACACACACACACACACACACACACACACACACACACACACACAATGATGCAAAAAAAAACAACAGCACACACACACACACGCACGCACGCATGCACATGCGCGCGCGGCGCACACACACACACACACACACATACACACACACACACATATGATACAAACACACACACACACATACACAAACAGGATACAAACACACACACATATACACATACACACACACTCATACACACACATATGATACAAACACACACACACACATTCATGATACAAACACACACACACATGATACAAACACACACACACATACATGATACAAACACATACACACATGATACAAACACACACACACACTCATACACACATACATGGTACAAACACACACACATGATACAAACACACACACACATGATACAAACACACACACATGATACAAACACACACACACATGATACAAACACACACACACATGATACAAACACACACACACATACATGATACAAACACACACACACACATGATACAAACACACACACACACACATACATGATACAAACACATACACACATGATACAAACACACACACACACTCATACACACATACATGATACAAACACACACACACATAATACAAACACACACACACACACATGATACAAACACACACACATACATGATACAAACACACACACACATGATACAAACACACACACACACATACATGATACAAACACATACACACATGATACAAACA
>JAWQFJ010002366.1:155000-207500 GCA_034096865.1 Theodoxus fluviatilis
TAGTCTCCGAGAAAAATCCAACGTTTAAGTTTTTTACGGACGGACGGACGGACGCCCGCCCGGACGGACGGACGGACGGACGCCCGGACGGACGGACGACACGGCTCAGTACATAGACTCACTTTTGCTTCGCATGTGAGTCAAAAACTCTATGTACACATACACTTTCATCCTAGTACACACGGACTGGGAAGGGTAGGGAGAGAGGGAGAGAGAGAGAGAGAGAGAGAGAGAGAGAGAGAGATAGAGAGAGAGAGAGAGAGAGAGAGAGAGAGACGAGAGAGAGAGAAGAGAGCGAGAGAGAGAGAGGAGAGAGAGAGAGAGAGAGAGGGACGGACACACGCTATTTCTTTCTCAGAGAGAGAGAGAGAGAGAGAGAGAGAGGGGGGGGGGGGCGAGGGAGAGGGAGGGAGGGGGGGGGAGGGAGGGAGGGAGGGAGGGAGGAGAGAGAGAGAGAGAGAGAGAGAGGAGAGAGAGAGAGAGAGAGAGAGAGAGAGAGAGAGAGAGAGAGAGAGAGAGAGAGAGAGAGAGAGAGAGAGAGAGAGAGAGACGGCTTCAACACTACCTTCGCTGCTTGTGTATTGGTACTCGGTGACAAGTGACTGTAGATAACTAAATCTGCCTACACCAGATGGACCTGTCTTTCTCTGCAATTGCTCTTTCGAACTAAACATCGTGTTTCAGCCTGACTCCAACTAGAGCCTTATCTCATGATTCACTCAGACCAAAAACAACTGCAACAGAGTTCTCTACCCTTTGAACAAAGGGCACTAACTCTAAAGGTAAATAATAGCCAGTTTTAGTTTTATGCTGTTTTCTCCCCAACGTCAAGGTGTGAACTGTTGAGAAAATTAGCCAAATTCTATCCACTAAACGTTTCTGCAATTTTGTGTCGTTGATATCAACGAGTCACTTTTTCATCGAAACACGTGCTTGCTGTTTATGTTTCGCCAATTTCAGAAGCCTCACGATCTCCACCAATGGGAGAACGGCTTACGCCTGTGTGACGGAACTGAAATAGGAGTAAGACACAATCATGGCGGAGAAGCAGCAGCCACAGGTGAAAATCGGTCACTACATATTAGGGGAAACCCTGGGTGTAGGGACCTTCGGAAAGGTCAAAAGTGAGTACGAAGCAAATTTTGTTCATTTTATTGGCAAATATACTTTATTACAATCGAAGCATCAGCGCATCTGTGAGCTATGAGCTGAAGTAGTGAACCCCCATCAGTTGCGTCTTGGGATCAACCCATATTACCAAGGTCAAACACTGGTTGTTTATCATGTACACGATACAGAACCCAGCAGCGAGATTCACGGACGTGCGCCGTTTAGACCAAATAACCACGCTTGACTGAAGTCTAGGACTACAGTACTCATGATGTCGCGGCGGTCGAATGATGTCACGAAGATAGATCGGAGTTTCGAGTGTGCTGACAGAACAAATTTAACTGGCCCTCCAGTCTTATTACGACTCAGTGTCTGCGATAATTTACAGAAGTCATCGCATCATACAGTAAACGGATATTGTGCTGGAAATGTGTAAAGCGATCAGATTTGGTGTGTTGTGCAGTCATGTCTGTAAAACATTAGCGACGCGACCTTCACCTTACACGGCTACAGTGCTATGAGTATGAATATGATGACTACATATCAGTATCATGGCGACTCTCCTGCACGTGATCGTGACACCACTGCTGCGGAGCGCACTGCATAATACTTTTGCTGTCAAATCGTGACACGAGTTTCATTACGGAAACCTCGCTCGTCGCAGTGAAAAGGGCAAACAACAATTTAGTGAATATAAACTCGCACTGTTTCACTGGGTTCAAGGCGAAGTAGGAGAGGCGTGCTGCATACGTTACCCAGAATGTTGCAGGGAAGCGAAAAACGGGTTACTTCTCTTGATGGATTGCCTTACGTCTTCATCTTGAACAAGAGTGTTGAATCCAACATTGGGTCGAAAAATAGCACGTTGTCTCCTTAGTGCGAAACACATTGCAGTTCTGATGAATCGGGGTGCAGAAAGAGGGAGATAAATACGTCAGGCGTGTTAGTAACGGTCTTCTTGATTAACATGTAGCTTGCAACAACCCTTATAAGTGCTTTGAAAAGACTGACTTGATTGTTTGCCAAGACATATATGCTCTGGTCTGTGAGATTCTGCCAGCAGGCAGAATGTGAGTCATGAAATTAATGAGAATAACCACTAGATGGGTAGGCTAGAATGTGTGTGTGTGTGTGCCTGTGTGTGTGTGTGCCTGTGTGTGTTTTGAAACTGTTTCATTCGTACAGAAGATTCATCTGAACATAACATTTATCTACTGTTGACAGTGCCTTTATCTTATTACTTGAAGTTGAATAGTAGATTTACCCGAGTGCCTATGGGGCAGGGAAGATGAAACAGCACGCCGTTTGTTGTTTACCTTAGATTTTTCTCCCTTTTTAATTTTATCTCCCTCTTTTCATGATAATAAAAAGATAACAAAATTTGAGGGTCAGCAGAGGAAAATGGGATCAGTCTGGTTAAGGTAAAAAGGAAAAGAAGAAAAAAATGTTTAAGTTACGGTAACCTGGGCTCTGATGCATAAAAGCCGACCAGAATAGCTGGTGACGGCTCAGTTGCCAACTTCCAAGTTGGCAACTATCAATGTCCGGTCCCTTAGATGCATGAAAGTGGACTTGGATCCAACTTTGAAGTTGCCAACTAAAGGTTGTGACGAAGTAACGAACTTGGGTGAATCCCGGGAATCCCGTCTGAGTGCGCAAGTGCAAGCGTCTTTGGCTGTCGTCAGCTTGTTGGCAGATAACACATTATGTGCGCATGTAAGTCCTGGTGAAATTCATCTGCAGTTTTCAATATTGCATGGCAATGAAATAGAAATATCATGAATATTTCTCCATTATTGAACGAATCAAGCGGATTCGTGCGGTTTATATTCTGTCCCATAGCCTTCGTTGCAGTTGCCGATCAAACACACACATGAATGCTGTCATCTTTTGTGTTGATGTGATTTTATGCTCTTGCTCCAGCCTCAGCTCGCACTTTTCCCACCAAACTCGTGAAACCTTGGCAATAAAGCAATTTAGTCTGAACTGTGTTTTCATAACACAGATGCAATTTAAATGTATCGTTTTCATGGCATCAGACAACACTAGCTTTGCACACAATGTCAACAAATGCTTCGGCGTGTAGATATGCGTTGACCTGCATTTGCATTTGTAAAATGTAGGAACTTTAACGACCTATTGATACATTCAAAATACAGCTTTGATAAATTAATGATGTTCATGGCTTACATTTTCTTTGGATGGGTTTCTAGTGTCCCATAATGCAGCCATTTAATTGTGCAAATAGTTGGCAACTACAGATTTAGATCGCCGCTTGATGTGGTTGAAATATAGGCGTCAACTACCGTCAAAATGACCGACAGTCAGGTTTCATGCATAGCAGACTGACATGTAGTTGGCAACTGCCGTTCAGTTGGCAACTAAAGCTTTAATCGGCTTTCATGCATCAGAGCCATAACAACCCTATTTTCAGCTGACCCAAAACTTCTTTGTTTTAAATTTTGAAAGAAGAAAATTAAGAAAGTGGTGGTAAGCAAGGGACTGCATGCTGACCCATTTTCCCTGCCTTATGAAAACGTGGGGTAATCCTCTATTAATTTTAAGTTTTATAAAAGTGTTTTCAGTAAAAGTTTGGTACAGGTTCAATTTGGTCTCATCTAAAGCGAGTTAGACATGGAAGGTTCCTGCTGATCTACTGACCCTATTTATTTGGGGGGGCCTAACCACATTTGAATTTTTAATATGAGGACCTTATTTCCTATTAATTTGTTGTTGCCAGTGACCTTGATTACTTCTTATAATTAAATACCTTTGTGAAATTTAGGGAAATTGGTTTTCAGAAGAAGAAAAAAAACATGAAAAGGTTGATTAATAAAATTTGATAAAGGACAGAATTTATGAGTATCCAAACATGCTTACCAAGTGCTACAAGTTGAAAATATTTGTCACACTCACAGTTCAGTTGGATTACAAGTGCTTACACTTCTTTAATATGCTTACTTCATAAACTTAATGTATTAGTTCCTGTAATTATTGGTTATTGATTAAAAAAAGAAGATACTTTGTTCGGTGTGTGGGCCAGATTTCAGAAATACCTAAGGCCAAAATAAACAAAATAGTTGTGGTTACAGTAATATGGCCCAAAAAATAGGGTTGGTAGGTTAGCCCAAGTTCAAACTTTTGTTCCTTATCTCATTGGAAGAGGCCAGATTGAACATAAACCAACTCTTCTTTCCATGAAAATGCTTTTTAAAACTTAATTAGTAGATTCCCTGAGTGTAATGGAGGAAGATTGTCCGAAAGTCATCAGTGGTGCCTCAACAACCCATCTCAGGAGACTGAACTGAACTGAACTGAACTGAACTGAGTGTTCACATCTATAGGGCAAGGAAAATGGAACCTCACATAGTTCATCGTTTGCCATAAATTCTCTCTCTCTCTCTCTCTCTCTCTCTCTCTCTCTCTCTCTCTCTCTCTCTCTCTCTCTCTCTCTCTCTCTCTCTCTCTCTCTCTCTCTCTCTCTCTCTCTCTCTCTCTGAATTTTTAAAGAGTTTAGGAAATAAAAGGGTTGGTTGAGTTACTGTAACCAAAACAGCTCTTTTTTTTCTTCTTTTTGTTTACCTAGTACTAGTAGTTTGAAAGAAAAATTACAAGGAGTATAGCAGGTGTTGACTGAGCTAGTGGAATTGCATTTTCTCCCCTTCTTTAGTCACCTGGAAACACTGTAACACTACCCAGAGGTGTTAACAGTCAGGGCCCGTATTCACAACGGCGATTTAGCGGCGATTTATTTTAACTCAGATTTATCTCTAAACTCAGACGATTCCAACTGCCTGTTCCGCTCTCCCTTGGCTGGAAACCAGTATATATAGCAAAGCGCAACCTAGGATCCTCTGACGAGCGTACCTTATCTAACCGATCAAGATAACGCGGGGCTAGGGGATAAATCGAGTGTTAAAAAGATAAATCGCCATTGTGAATACGGGCCCAGGAAGATATAACATGTAGTCACCTGGAAACACTGTAACACTACCCAGAGGTGTTAACACTATAAGTCAGGAAGATGTGTAAACATGTAGTCACCTGGTCCAAACACTGTAACACTACCCAGAGGTGTTAACACTATAACTATAAGTCAGGAAGATGTGTAAACATGTAGTCACCTGGTCCAAACACTGTAACACTACCCAGAGGTGTTAACACTATAAGTCAGGAAGATGTGTAAACATGTAGTCACCTGGTCC
Organism: Theodoxus fluviatilis; assembly: GCA_034096865.1. NCBI lineage: Eukaryota > Metazoa > Mollusca > Gastropoda > Cycloneritida > Neritidae > Theodoxus > Theodoxus fluviatilis. The sequence goes on from JAWQFJ010002366.1 coordinate 160,316, forward strand.
AAACACTGTAACACTACCCAGAGGTGTTAACACTATAAGTCAGGAAGATGTGTAAACATGTAGTCACCTGGTCCAAACACTGTAACACTACCCAGAGGTGTAAACAGTCAGGAATATATATGTAAACAAGTAGTCACCTGGAAATATTATAACACTACCCAGAGAGGTAAACAATCAGGAAGATAATTGCGTAAACATGTAGTCAACTGGAAATGCTATAACACTACCCAGAGGTGTAAACAGGAAAATATGTCAACATGTGAAGCAAACACACACGGGCATCTCTTTGACTGCTTTACATGGCTGAGCCTTTGACACAAGAATCTCAATGCATCTCTGTTATGTCCATGGCAAGCGTGTCCCACTTCAGTACTTATTATATTCCAGCGAGTCATTGGTCTTATGGCTATCAAGAATTAAGCAGCAAGGGTAACACAATCAGAGCAAGAAGCTTCACATGATGCCCTAGCAAAGTCAACTTCAGGAGGGGGGAAAAGTGTCATTTTTCTATGTTTCTCATGCTCACTCTCTGTCACTCTGGTTGCTTCTTTTGCAATTATTTTGGATCATTGGTGAGGTGAAAAGGAAAAACACCCACTTTGCTTTGGTTACAATAACCGGACTGACCCAATTTTTCTCTCCCGACCCTAAACTTTACTCACCATGAAAAAAAAAGGAAAGAAATTGAGATTAAGGGCAGGTTTTAGTTTTTTATTCAAAGTCCTTGTTTATGCACCTAGGAAGTCCATCTTTTCATATATGATAGATACTTGCATGAAGTATGCAAAAACAGACTTTGTAATGACATTGCTACAGTCACATGACCAATATGGCGGATGGGTCTATAAATAGTATCACATTTTGTGTGTCTGTTTTCTTTGTCAATGTTGAAGATATTTGCTTCAAACTTGGTATTTGCCTTATTCAAACATAGCTTAATCTCACAAACTAAAATTATAAGTTTTGAACCATATGTTAGTAAATGAGTAATTTTGAAAAAACACTTCATCTTTGTCCGTGAAAACAAATGCTAAGGTATGAAAGAATCATCCATAACTCAGAAAGTACTCAATTAACCTCAATATGCTTAGTCTATGATGATTCCATACAACCTTGGAGAGTGTGTTCAAAAGTTCAAGATGATTGAACAAGATTTGGCTGAGAAAATGGGCACACAAGATCAGTAACAATTAAAAAAAGGACAAACAGAGAAAATTGACTTTGAAGTCTTTATTCAGGAACTATACAGACAGTGCACCTGACTTCTTAAAAAAAAAGTTTAAAATATTTTGAGGCAAGATAGAGAAAAGATAATCAGAGATGTTAAAGTCAAGAGGGAGATCTTGTCTCATTTTCGAAAATTTTAGTGAAAACTTCGGTTCTTCAGCGTAGAAAAAACTAAAACCTGTCCTTAAACAATGAAATGCATGCTGTCCCATCTTTCTTGCCCTGTGAGCTCTCAGGGCAGCCACCATTTTAGTTTTAAATAGCATTTTCAGTAAAAGAAAGTTTGGTATATGTTCATTCTGGCCTCTTCTAGTTCTATTAAAAAAAAGAAATTGAGTTGAGGTTGATCTATTGATCTTTTCTTTTTTCTTCTTCTTTTTTGCCACAATTGTGTGTGTGTGTGTGTGTGTGTGTGTGTGTGTGTGTGTGTGTGTGTGTGTGTGTCTAATCCTAGAATAACCAAGAGCATGGTGCTTTTGTTTCATTAGACTTTATTTTAACTGTCTTAGCTGACCAAATTTTTTTTTTCAGTTGCTACCCACCAGCTGACATTTCACAAAGTTGCAGTGAAAATCCTCAACCGACAGAAGATTAAAAGTCTTGATGTCGTTGGGAAAATTCGTCGTGAAATCCAGAATCTGAAGTTGTTTAGACACCCTCATATCATCAAACTGTAAGTATGTAGCTTTAATGATTGTAAGAGATTTTACGATTAATTTTTGTGTGGACTGGTTTTAACGGGTTGAAATTATGATACATGAAACTAGATTTTATTACTTTTGTTGATATAAACAAAAATTGTTCGCTCTGTGTGTGTGTGTGTGTGTGTGTGTGTGTGTGTGTGTGTGTGTGTGTGTGCATGCGTGTGTGAATGTGTCTGTGTGTGTGTGATATTGTCCTGGTACATTTTCCACCACAGTTCAAGCTTGATCAATGTCGTGAAGCTGAGTAGCTTACAATGAACATTTGTTACATGTATTTAGTTGGTGATAATAATTGTTCAGCTGGTGGTGGATCAGACCTTATGGAAACAGGGGTCAAAAACCCATTCCCCACATCACTTCTGAGAAAATATTTTGGCCAAGAATTGTAATGCATATATGTATGCTCACTGACGATAAGTGCATGATGATCTGTATGTATTGTATATCTTGGCTGCTTGGCTGTAAACTGGATGCTGAAGACTAAAATCTGCATGTATGCTGTTTTGCATTTCTGCTTGTCTTTGGATAGGAAATGCTATACCATGTTTGTTATGACCTTATAGAAGGAGACCTCCTGCTTTGCTTTGCAAACAGACAGTGAGTCAGAAACCTCATGACGTCTTTGTCAAAAAGTAAATCTTGACTAAGTCTAAGCCCTTGGGAGTAATTTCGGATTTACTTTCAGTTGATTTAGCACAGCATTAGGTCAGTTAGTTACATTGGACATGCATTTCACTTGAAGTGTCACCAGGATTGTTATTGTGTCAGTCCTTCATTTATCATCTGGTTGTGTGATGCATTAAGCCCCATGGTTGAATTCTGCTACAATGCTATATAGATAATCAGAATTGCTGTTGTTGTCGTCATCATCATCATCAATATCATCATCAACGTCATTGTTGTCGTCATCATATTGGCAGCATCAGCACCAAAAAGGAACACAGCACTGTCCTGAAACCCATCATGTTTATGCATGCAGGTACCAGGTGATCAGCACACCCACAGACATCTTCATGGTGATGGAGTATGTGAGTGGGGGTGAGCTGTTCGACTACATCGTCAAGCACGGAAAGGTGAGTGCTCCTCTTTGAAGTATGTGCTAAGTCTGCCTGGTGAGGAACACCTGAGATTTTCTGCAGAGAGAGCTGTTTTCTTTCTTCTACTGCTCCTTCCATGTGCATGTACTTATAAAGTGTAGGGTTGGGAAGCAGTCAAAGTTTCTGGGATATCTTGATGGTTTTCATGCTGTCTTATCTCTAGTATTTGTCACTATATTTATGTAGTGTGCAGTTTCTCTTTCAAAACCCTGAAACTACTGGCCACAACAATTGCTAAGTAAAAAAAAGTGGTGGTTAAGGTAACATGGCAAAAAAGAAAACAAAAACCATTGGTAGGTCAGCCTGAACTTTTTTCTTTCTTTTTAGAAAAGGTCAGTTTAGACACTCACGAAACTTTCACTACAAACTTTGTGGATTCCCAGAGTGCTCATAAGGCAGGGAAGATGGGCCAGCATGCAGTTCATTATTTATTGTCAGTTTTTACATTTATTCTTAGATTTTTTTGTATGCATGATGCAAAAATAGTTTAGGGTTGGTTGAGAAAAATAGGGTTGGTGGGGTTACTGTAACCACAAAAATGCACACACACGCACGCATGCATGCACGCACACACACACACACACACACCACACACCACACACACACACACACCACACACACACACACACACACACACACACACAACTTGAAAATTTGTACTGGGCTTCCTCAGACATGGAATCTTGATCTTTTGCTTACTGCCATGACTTCAAATGTTAAAAGGTGTGTGTTGAGCTTTTAGTATTCCACATGAAGAGTCATTTTCACACAGAGGCATTGTGAACAGAAAATATAACAAGAAACTGTTACGGTACAACAGCCTGAAGACATTGAAAAGGTGCAGGTTTTGTCTGTAGTTTTTTGCAGGCCCTCTGCTTAGTATCAATGCACTGACTGTGGTGATGGGAAAATATTTTTCCCTCTAATCGCTCTTTACATTTTCTCTGCTGCAGCTGAAGGAGCCCGAGGCGCGGCGGTTCTTCCAGCAGATCATCTCCGGTGTGGACTACTGCCACAGACACATGGTGGTCCACCGTGATCTCAAGCCCGAGAACTTGTTGCTGGACAACCAGAACAATGTCAAAATTGCAGACTTCGGTGAGTTGAGCTGGCCTGCCTCACAGTCATTGAGATTGTGTCCCATGGCAGTGTCCCATGGATAATTCGCGTCGTGAGACCACTTTGATCCATGTTTTTCGTTAACTGCACCCTGACACAGCTTGAAATTTTTTGGAAAAATGAAACTGCTTTGGATACTTCAGCTTTCCATCCAATGGAAGATGGAGAATGGAGTGATAGCTATGAAATAATTTCTCTTCTATTGTAGCTGTTGGGAAGAAAGTGAATTTCTATATGATGAAAACACAAAGACAACATTCAAGAATACTTCTTTTCTGCTGATTGATTTTACGACTGATGCTCTTGCAGGTCTTTCCAACATGATGACTGATGGTGAATTCCTCAGAACCAGCTGTGGGTCGCCTAACTACGCAGCTCCTGAAGTGATCTCAGGAAAGTGAGTTCTTAGATGGTCTTGCATTTAAAGAGAGGTTATGGCAGATGGGACTAAGAAATGGTGTCTTTTGACTTGCCAATAACTGAGACTTCTGGGTTATTCAATGTTTTGTTATTATACCTTTCAATAACACTTACTTTAAGATAGCATTTCCCTCCCTAATTTATTGTTATAAATTTAGCAGTCAAGTGATTAATTTGATCATGGATATTCTGCTCATGGTTGCCAAAATGGTGTATAAATAGGTGTGTGTGTGTGTGCGTGTGTGTGTGAACAGAGTTATACAGGACGCAATAAGTCATCATGCTGGCAAAGTCTTGAAGATTATTTCTGATTCAGCAATGACAGCTTGGTTTGAACTTTCAAAATGAGGCAGGCTTGGATACTTACTGAAACATTCATGTTAAACTTACTTCCAGGCTGTATGCTGGCCCCGAGGTGGACATCTGGAGCTGTGGTGTCATCCTCTATGCACTCCTGTGTGGCACAGTGAGTCATCTACACCCACACTCATACAGTCTGTGTCCTTGTGGCAGGCCCTCCACTAGCTCTTCCATTATGCCTGCCTGCTTGGCTGGTTGAGGGTCAAAAACTGATGGCAATATGCAAACTGGCATTCACATGGGCGTGCATGCTCAGACACATATGAACGCACGCACTCACACACACACACACATATACACATGCACGTGCTCACAGTCTAGAAATCGTTCAATCCACCCAACAGTCTGTTCATCCATCCATCCATCCATCTATCCATCCATCCATCCATCCATTCTTCCCTCCCTTCCTTCAGATCCCCTCCCATCCATCCATCTATCCAACTATCTACCTTCCCTTGAGTTGCCCATCCATCCATCCATCCATCTATCCATCCATTCATCCATCCACCCATCCATCCATCATCCATCCATCCATCCATCCATCCATTTTTCCATCCATCTTTCCATCTTTCTCTCCTTAGAGTTTTCCATCAATCAGATTTTAGTGCATTTTGAATGAAGAAGATCATTCTCAGCAGTAAGAATACTTTCGGGCTTCGCTTATTCAGAGAAAGCTTTCTCAATGTGTGCTGGAATGAAATACTTATGTTTTCCACACATACTGTACCAGTAGACAAACCAGTGATATATGACCTTTTGACCTCGAAAAAAGAATTTGCATAATTCATACCCACTTGACTGTCTGCCCCGGCCAATCCGGTCGCTTAGACATAGGCAGGGGCGCCAGTCAAGGGGAGGTAACTCCCAAGACCACGCTAGCCATGCCTATATAAACGCCAGCAGACAGACCCCAAGCCTCTTTGAACTTTTTCGAAACTGCTGTCGCGTTTCGCTCGCACGTGGATACTTCGTGCGTGGATTACTCGAGCTACTTTGTGTGGTGTGGAGTTTGCAGTTTCCCTTCACTGGAGTTTAAGGGAAGTTTGCGGCTTGCCGCTTTGCTTGCGTCTGTTTTTGACGCTTTCGTTTGGCTTGGTCGCTTGTTTGGTTTTGAGTGCACGCGCTGGAGGCTTTGTAGTTGCTTTGGTGCGTCGCTACTCATTTTCTTTCAGTTATAGCGACGACTTGCTGTTTGCTTGTTTGCTTGTCTTCGCTTGTCACTGTGTCGTTCGCATTGCTCGACGTACGGGAGGTTTTTGCGTTCCGTGCGCAGTAATGGCGTCTCGCTCTCGCGCGCCTCGTGCGCGGAGCGGTCGCAGCTATGGCGCTCTCTCTGCAGTGGCAGTGGGTTCGGAGGTTGACAGGAGTTCGCGTTCACTTCGAACGCGGTCTTCCTCTCTGCCTCCTGCTTCGACTTCCACGCGTCGGGCGTCTGTGCAAGTTACCGCGTCTTTTCCTGCGTCGACAGGAGTAGCTGCGGAATTTTGTCCTTCGCATTCGGGTATGGCTGTGCTCACCACGCGGTCTGTTGCGACGGTGGACCATGTGGCTGGTCCAGCGTTCGCTCTTTCTCCTGGTGTGGTACGAGCGGGGGGATTTTCTCACCCGCCGTTGTTGTTAGGAATGGCGCCTGCGCCTTTGCTGGCTGCCTCCCAGTCTGCCTTGGGGCGAACGACGGCGTTGGACGCGTCGTCAGCTTCTCGCGAGACTTTGGCGCTGCCGTCTGCTTTGCTTTTGTCAGGGTCGGAACCTAGGAGTGAGGTCTCGGGGTTTTTTGGCTCCCGGCCTCTATCCTCTGGGGCTGCCTCCCCCGTTTTCATGGGCGAGGAGTATTCTGACGTTTCCTCTCCACTTTCTTCTGGGGGGTCGGTTGTTGCTTGTCTGTCAGACCGCGAGTTGTGTTTTGGTTTCAGCCCTCCTCCACCCATGTCCAGCATGTACAGTTCCCGTTCGCCCAGGCGGGTGCGCGAGCCGGTTGGCTTGGGCGGGTACGTATCGTGCGATCAGATGGATCCCGTTCCCGTGCTCTCGGAAAGTGGTGCCATGCGGCATTCTGACGGAAGGCGGTCCCGCGCTCCCGAAAGGTCGAGCTTGCGGTCAGACTTAGGCAGAGCGTCTCCCGGCCATTCAGCTGACACTGTTCGGTCCGGTGAGCACGCCGCCTACCTTCCCGTGCGTTTCTCTGTGCCCTCTGCGCTCTCGGAAAGTGGTGCCATGCGGCATTCTGACGGAAGGCGGTCCCGCGCTCCCAAAAGGTCGAGCTTGCGGTCAGACTTAGGCAGAGCGTCTCCCGGCCATTCAGCTGACACTGTTCGGTCCGATGAGCACGCCGCCTCTCCTCTCATGCGGTCCTCGATACCCTGCACCTGCGTTTTCGACGGGTCGCGCGGGCAGGTGTCGCACCTCCACCGCGCTCCCGCGAGGTCGAGCTCAGCGGTTAGATCGCGGCAGGGTGTTGCTACCGGCCATTCAGCTAACACTGTTGGGTCCAGTCAGCACGCTGCCTCCCTTCCACTGCGCTCCCATGTGTCGAGTGGGGCAGTGCTCCATGTCCACCGTGCTCCTGAAAGGTCGAGCTCTGCGGTGGGATCTCGACGGAGCGTGACTACTGACCATTCAGCAGACGCTGTTTGGGTCGGTCAGCACGCTTCCTCCCTTCCCGTGCCGTTCCAGGTGCCCCGCCCCCTCGCTCCTACAAGTTCGAGCGGGGTGGGGCGGCACAGGCATGGGCACGGTCACCGTGCTCCCGTCGTTGCGGCAGTTCACGTGTCAGGTGAGCCTGTACGTGCTAGTCTGCACTCCGGAGCTGGGTTTTTCTCTGGCTCCGTAGTCGGCGACTGTGATTCTCCCCGCGGGGAGGCGAGTCTAGTACGACCGGGTCAGAGCCCAGCGAGTTGGCACGCTCGGTTCTCGGACCGGGCTTCCAATGTGGCTGCGGATGTGGGACGTTGCGTCGGCTGACCAGCGCTCTTATCACTCTCTGTCTGTGGACGATCTCGGTGAGGGACCGTTTGGCTCAGCTGGTGAGCAAGTCGTTCGTGACGATACTCCGGTCTCTGGGGGACTGGGGAAATCGGCGCTCGATCTGCTGCGGTTGCATCGTCAGTCGGCGTTGGCTTCCGTGGCAGCTTTTACCGCGGACGTGGGTCAGCGGGCGGTCCCTTCCTCGTTTGCGTCTTCTCTTTCTCGCTTGGAGGGGTTTATGGAAACTGGTCCTCCTGTGCAAGTGCCGGAACTGCTGTTCTCAGAAGACATGTTGGCTCGGACGTCCGTGATGAACTGCGCGTTACGTTCGGGCCTAGCGAAGTTCTGTATGGGCAAGCTTCCTAGCGATGTGTCGGAACTAGCGGATTCTTTTCCGTGGTCTGAGTCAGTCTCAGCTTCGGACTCCTTTCGGGCTGTGGACGTGCCCTGGCTTCTCTCGATGCCAGATGAGCGCCTTCCCTTTCAGGCTGTTTCCCACCCTGTGGCACGCGACCTGTCACTTCTGGCGACGGCTAGCGCCGCGGGCGGGGTGGTGAACAAGATTACGGCGGTGACCTTTGATCCCCGGTCTTTTGCTCAGCTGGAGAGGGCGTCGTCCGAATGTGTCAAGGGCTGTGCCATGCTAGGCACTCTGCTTGCCACCCTGACCCCTTCCATTGCCGTTCGTCGAGAGGGCGGCGTGGGTTCGTTTCAGATGCTTCCTTCTCATGAGATCGACCAGGAGGCGGTTGGGAGTGTGCTCTACGCATTAGATCACACTTACTCGCACTTGGCGTCTCTGGCACTTCATGTACGTGGTCAACTGGCGTGTATGGCGCGGGATCGCATGCTGTCGGCGACCGCTTTTCAGGACGAGGAGCTTAGGCAATTGCGCTCTCTGTCTCTGGTCTCGCAGGCTATGTTTCCCTCGGACAAACTCGAGGAGTGTGTCCGGCGCAGAGTTGCCGATGCCAAAGATCGGGCAGTTTCGTTTGCGACTCGAGATTGCACGCCTCCTGCTTCTCTTGCGCCGGGGTCGAATAAGCGCAAACGCTCTAGGCGTTTGGCGCGGCGTGGGCCGGGTCCGGCTTCGGAGGGGCACGCTCAGGCTGGTTTGGCGCCTCAGGCTCCGGTGGTGCAGTCTGGTGGGGGTGGGGGTGCCGGCTCGCTTCCGACACCTTTTCCGGCGGGGGGTGGCCAGGGTCAGCCATCCCGTCCCTCAGCTCCCCAAGGTCGTGGTTCCGGTTATCGGGGAGGTGGTAGGGGGAGGGGTTCGCACTCCTCCTCTTATCGTCAGCCGGTGTCCTTTCAGTAGTGCCCTCTCGCTGCCTCCGTCGTGGCCCTTGTCTCAGCACCATCCGCGCAGACAGGGCTATGCTGGGGGTGGGTCGGGAGGGTCTCAACCCAAGCAGGGGTTTGGGGTTCGCTTGGGGGAGGGAGTTGTGCCACCCTCGTCTTCGGAAACGGAGACTGTTTCTGCCCCTTTCACGTAGTCAGGCCGAGGTGTCGAAGACGTCCATTGCTTGCTGGATCCGCGTTTTAATCACGGATGCATACAAGTATGCGTTGCTTGACCCTCCTGCTGGTGCCTCTAGGACTCATGAACTCCGCAAGGTCGCCACCTCTGTAGCGTTTGCCAGGAATGTCTCTTTGGCTCACCTTATGCGGGCGGCCTTCTGGCACAGTGACTGTGTTTTCACACGGCACTACCTGCGTGATGTTCGAGTTCGCCGTCTCAACGACACTTTTGGCATCAACAAGTTGGTTGTTGCGGGTTCGGCTGTTCGTATTTGATGGTGAGTGGTTTTCTTGTTTTGTTGTTCTGGTGTTCATGCACATCCCGCCACCCATTGCTGGGCAATCTATCACTGGTTTGTCTACTGGTACAGTATGTGTGGAAAACTTTAAGAAATTTAAACTAATTTCTATGTTTTCCTAACATACTTACCAGTAGACAAATTACTGTCCCACCCACCTCCCCGTTGTGCATTTGCTCGAGTTTTCTCGGCGGTGTCAAAGAGGCTTGGTGTCTGTCTGCTGGCGTTTATATAGGCATGGCTAGCGTGGTCTTGGGAGTTACCTCCCCTTGACTGGCGCCCCTGCCTATGTCTAAGCGACCGGATTGGCCGGGGCAGACAGTCACGTGGGTATGAATTATGCAAATTCTTTTTTCGCGGTCAAAAGGTCATATATCACTGGTTTGTCTACTGGTAAGTATGTTAGGAAAACATAGAAATTAGTTTAAATTTCTTAAACTCGTGTAGCAGGGAAACCATCCCAGAATTTATTTTTCTAAAGCAAAGATACAATGGCATAAAGTGCATTGTCTTGAAGCTTTTTTTTGCAAACATGAGTTATTGCAATGTTCATAGTGCAGCTTTTTTTTTCCACTTTGTCCTCTTCATGTGGACAGATAACACACTTCGTGGACTCAGCCTTCTGGCGCAGTGTTTAACTGTTATGCTCATCAAGGAGATTCACCTCGCTCCTGTTCCTATTGATCCACAGCATTTGAAAGTGTTTGTAAATGTGTGGCAAGAAAAATGGTGACACAGATCAAAGGCATCGTATGTTATGTAGAAATGGTGACGTAAAACCTCCTATACTTGAATACAGTGGGAATTAAAGTGGGAGGTTTAGGGTTTGCTTCCTGGTATAGGTCTTGAAAAGGATCTGTCCTCTGCAGAGCTTCCACTGTGTAACAGGAAGGATTGATTATGAGTTGCCATGCCTTACGTGCCCTTCAGCACTGTTTCCCTGCTTTGTTTTCAGCTGCCATTCGATGATGAGCATGTCCCAACTCTCTTCAGAAAAATCAAATGTGAGTGAAAGTTTCATTTTCCTTGATGCAGATGTCGCGTTTTAATTTGAATTATTGTGGGTGCTTTTGCATCCTTATGGGGGCATCCCCACCCCCACCCCCCACCCCCTGAAAACGGGGGTATAAAAAAAAATGTCATTGCTCAGCAGCCACTAAAGCTATCTCTAAGAAAGTTTGAACAGAGTACAAACACACAATAAGGAATATTCAGATCAGTTTTTATTATTCTAAATCGATTAGTTTATGTTTTATGACAAAATAACCCCAAAAATGCACAGTGCAATTTTAGAACTTCTAGCAAACTATGAAGATCAGTCTCTAGAGGATAAAAAAATGTTGTGTACACAAATGAAGACCCTGTTGCAGCAATGAGACATTAAAATTGAATCTACAACACTTCAAAGTTTCAAAGTTTCTGGTGATAAGTGGCATTTATGCATCCCAAAAATGCTGCCAGCATGACAAGCTTGAACTCTACCCCAAAAAGCAACTAACAAAGTTACAGATTTCAGATTGTCTTATTGCATTTAGCATCTATTTATAAACAAACATGCACAATTTCTACTTTCCAGTTTTAGTTAAATTTTTGGGGGGGATTTGACACACTTATGTTCAGTGCTTTAAAACTTTAGGGGCCATTTAATTTAACATGCATCATGTCTTTAATCCTGAAGTGATCCCCCTGTGGGTTGGGAGTAAGAATTGCCCCACTGCATCTACCTACATGTTTTGTAAGAGGGAAATAGCTAGGGATATCTTGACTTGACTTGCTCTTATTTTAAGGGGGCACATGGCATAGCCACTTTCGTGAAAAATCGTCCAAAATCGAGTTTTGAGTTATACTCGGAAACGAGATCTACAGTCTCAATAACACATGGGCACGACCGATTTGCCAGCTTTTCATTCCTTCATTTTTTATTTAATTAGTTTAGAGAGGTACCCATCGCTGAAGTTGTGCAAAAATCTAACCTGGAAGTCAAAAAGTGTCATTTTGAGTGCTTGGATACGGCATCTTCCTCCTCAAAACATGCTTCATGTTTGGTATCAGTGCGTAGCGCGTTCACTCCGCTCTTAATGGCGTCTATTTCCGGAGGAAACGAATGCAATACGGAGGAACACGAAGCAAAAATCGGAAGCCAGTGCTAACCAATGAAAGCTACGAGAATAGAGGTCGGCTAAAGAGCTTGCCTGTGATTGGTCAGGTTTCACAATTCCAGCGCGTGATCGCAGCGTGATCGCAGCGGAAGTGACCTACGGAAATGCCCAAAGCAACGATCGGCTATTCCCGAGTATAACGACGAGCATACGTCAGCGGAGTCAAGATGGCTGTCGTTTGAACGCTGCAGCACGCAAAATTGCCGAAGAAACCGAAGAAATTGCTCAGTCAACATCAGTATGGGAAAAAGAGAAAGAGACGCAAGCTAGAAGCAGAAGATTCATCAGCTGTTGCCTCCATAGGTGAGGATTTGACGCCAACAGTCTCCAGAGTTGGGGAATTAGCACCGATCGCCTCCACGTTGAATCGGCGTCCGACACCAACAGCCTTCACGTCGACTGATTCGGTGTCCGCAAAGAAAAAGGGTTGCTTCCATCGTGCTACTTCAAGCGAGACGAGCGCATGCCTTTCTGATCAGACTGATGTCAACCTCATTGTCAGTATGAGGAGTCTGAACGAGCTATTCTCTGCCTTCGAGTGTGAGAGCTGTGAGCAGCCCTATCGACTGACGGAGGTCGAAACAGCGAGGATGGGCTCTGCTTGCCAGCTTCAAGTTCAGTGTTCGGCGTGTGGCACCATCATCAGTCAGCTCGCAACATCATCCAAGACGGGCACTACGCACACAGGATTCGATGTCTACCGCCACCTCGTCATAGCAGCAACCTCGACAGAAATCGGATTTACCCAATTGAAGAGGTTTTTTGCTTTGATGAATATGCCACCGCCCATGCACCTGAAGACTTGGCAGTTTTACCAGAAAGCTGTCCACTCAGGAGCTCATCGGGCAGCTGACAAGCACCTTCAGGAGGCAGCGGAACAAGTGCGAGTGCTGTACGCCGAGATGAACATTGGCGAACCAAATTCTGATGGACACCTGGACATTTCAGTTTCCTTCGATGGAAGCTGGCAGAAGCGAGGGCGAACTTCACACAGTGGTATTGCCACTGTGATAGAGGTCTTGTGGTGGACTATGTGACTCTGTCCAACTATTGCCAAAGATGTGAGATAGGGCAGAAAGCAGACTCTGCCCAGTTTGAGGAGTGGAAGGGAAAGCATAAAGAGGAGTGCCAGAAGACAGTTCACTGCTCTTCCCAGGCGATGGAGGCAGAGGCTGCTGTCATTCTGTGGAGCAGGTCTGAAGCTCGGCGCAACTTCAGATATGTGGAGATGTTGGGGGATGGGGATGGGAAGGCACACTCCAGAGTGAATCAGGCCAGAGTGTATGGTGAGGGAGTGGATGTGCAGAAGATTAACTGTGTCAACCATGTCACCAAGAGGATGGGGACAACTGCCTCTGCCTCCATGATTACGTGTTTCTTACAAGTTTGTGGATTATTTTCAAGGTTAATGCTTTTGCCTTTGAATTTGATAGACTTAGGATGAAGTTTATTACCTCAAAGTTTGCTTGCATATGTAGAAATGGATGCCAAAATTGAAAAATCATGTTAGAAATGTGTATCTTTTTTAGTTCAATTGTTATACAAGTGTAAACTTTCTCAAACTTTAAAGTCAAATTTCTCAAAAAGTGGTTTTATTTCTACGGTAACATTTTTCTCCCCTTTGACAATGTGACTTAGAATAAAGATAGAATGTAGAAATTTTGCTTGTTTGTATATAAATGGATGCTAGTAGCAATAAGACTAGTTAGAAATCTGTAACTTTATTATTTAATTTTTCATTAAAGTTTAATCTTGTCATGCCGGCAACGCCTGTCTGTGTGCTGTCTGTCTGTGTGCTGCCTGTGTGTGTGCTGCCTGTCTGTGTGCTGTCTGTCTGTGTGCTGCCTGTCTGTGTGCTGCCTGTGTGCTGCCTGTCTGTGTGCTGTATGTCTGTGTGCTGCCTGTGTGCTGCCTGTCTGTGTGCTGCCTGTCTGTGTGCTGTCTGTCTGTGTGCTGCATGTGTGCTGCCTGTCTGTGTGCTGCCTGTCTGTGTGCTGCCTGTCTGTGTGCTGCCTGTCTGTGTGCTGCCTGTCTGTGTGCTGCCTGTCTGTGTGCTGCCTGTCTGTGTGCTGTCTGTGTGCTGCCTGTCTGTGTGCTGCCTGTCTGTGTCTGTGTGCTGCCTGTCTGTGTGCTGCCTGTCTGTGTGCTGTCTGTGTGCTGCCTGTCTGTGTGCTGTCTGTGTGCTGCCTGTATGTGTGCTGTCTGTGTGCTGTCTGTGTGCTGCCTGTGTGCTGCCTGTATGTGTGCTGTCTGTGTGCTGTCTCTGTGCTGCCTGTCTGTGTGCTGCCTGTCTGTGTGCTGCCTGTCTGTGTGCTGTCTGTGTGCTGCCTGTCTGTGTGCTGCCTGTCTGTGTGCTGTCTGTGTCTGTGTGCTGCCTGTCTGTGTGCTGCCTGTCTGTGTGCTGTCTGTGTGCTGCCTGTCTGTGTGCTGCCTGTCTGTGTGCTGTCTGTGTGCTGCCTGTCTGTGTGCTGCCTGTCTGTGTGCTGTCTGTGTCTGTGTGCTGCCTGTCTGTGTGCTGCCTGTCTGTGTGCTGTCTGTCTGTGTGCTGCCTGTCTGTGTGCTGCCTGTCTGTGTGCTGTCTGTGTGCTGCCTGTCTGTGTGCTGCCTGTCTGTGTGCTGTCTGTCTGTGTGCTGTCTGTGTGCTGCCTGTCTGTGTGCTGCCTGTCTGTGTGCTGTCTGTCTGTGTGCTGCCTGTCTGTGTGCTGTCTGTGTGCTGCCTGTCTGTGTGTGTGCTGTCTGTGTGCTGTCTGTGTGCTGCCTGTCTGTGTGCTGCCTGTCTGTGTGCTGCCTGTCTGTGTGCTGCCTGTCTGTGTGCTGCCTGTGTGCTGCCTGTCTGTGTGCTGCCTGTCTGTGTGCTGCCTGTCTGTGTGCTGTCTGTGTGCTGTCTGTGTGCTGCCTGTCTGTGTGCTGTCTGTCTGTGTGCTGCCTGTGTGTGTGCTGCCTGTCTGTGTGCTGCCTGTCTGTGTGCTGCCTGTGTGCTGCCTGTCTGTGTGCTGCCTGTCTGTGTGCTGCCTGTCTGTGTGCTGTCTGTGTGCTGCCTGTCTGTGTGCTGCCTGTCTGTGTGCTGTCTGTCTGTGTGCTGCCTGTCTGTGTGCTGCCTGTCTGTGTGCTGTCTGTCTGTGTGCTGTCTGTCTGTGTGCTGCCTGTGTGCTGCCTGTCTGTGTGCTGCCTGTCTGTGTGCTGTATGTCTGTGTGCTGCCTGTGTGCTGCCTGTCTGTGTGCTGCCTGTCTGTGTGCTGTCTGTCTGTGTGCTGCCTGTGTGCTGCCTGTCTGTGTGCTGCCTGTCTGTGTGCTGCCTGTCTGTGTGCTGCCTGTCTGTGTGCTGCCTGTCTGTGTGCTGCCTGTCTGTGCTGCCTGTCTGTGTGCTGCCTGTCTGTGCCGGCTGTCTGTGCTGGCTGTCTGTCTGTGCTGCCTGTCTGTGTGCTGTCTGTGTGCTGCCTGTCTGTGTGCTGCCTGTCTGTGTGCTGTCTGTGTGCTGTCTGTGTGCTGCCTGTGTGCTGCCTGTCTGTGTGCTGCCTGTGTGCTGTCTGTGTGCTGTCTGTGCTGCCTGTCTGTGTGCTGTCTGTGCTGCCTGTCTGTGTGCTGTCTGTGTGCTGCCTGTCTGTGTGCTGTCTGTGTGCTGTCTGTGTGCTGTCTGTGTGCTGCCTGTCTGTGTGCTGCCTGTCTGTGTGCTGCCTGTCTGTGTGCTGTCTGTGTGCTGCCTGTCTGTGTGCTGTCTGTGTGCTGCCTGTCTGTGTGCTGCCTGTCTGTGTGCTGTCTGTGTGCTGCCTGTCTGTGTGCTGCCTGTCTGTGTGCTGTCTGTGTGCTGCCTGTCTGTGTGCTGCCTGTCTGTGTGCTGCCTGTCTGTGTGCTGTCTGTCTGCTGTCTGTCTGTGTGCTGCCTGTGTGCTGCCTGTCTGTGTGCTGTCTGTGTGTTGCCTGTGTGCTGTCTGTCTGTGTGCTGCCTGTCTGTGTGCTGTCTGTCTGTGTGCTGCCTGTCTGTGTGCTGCCTGTCTGTCTGCTGTCTGTCTGTGTGCTGCCTGTGTGCTGCCTGTCTGTGTGCTGTCCGTGTGCTGCCTGTCTGCTGTCTGTCTGTGTGCTGCCTGTGTGCTGCCTGTCTGTGTGCTGTCTGTGTGCTGCCTGTCTGTGTGCTGCCTGTCTGTGTGCTGCCTGTCTGTGTGCTGTCTGTCTGTCTGCTGTCTGTCTGTGTGCTGCCTGTGTGCTGCCTGTCTGTGTGCTGCCTGTCTGTGTGCTGTGCTGTCTGTCTGTCTGTCTGTGTGCTGCCTGTCTGCCTGTCTGTGTGCGTCCTGTCTGCCTGTCTGTGTGCGTCCTGTCTGCCTGTCTGTGTGCTGTCCTGTCTGCGCTGTCTGTGTGCTGCCTGTCTGCTGTCTGTGTGCGTCCTATGTCTGCCTGTCTGTGTGCGTCCTATCTGCCTGTCTGTGTGCGTCCTATCTGCCTGTCTGTGTGCGTCCTATCTGCCTGTCTGTGTGCGCCTTGTCTGCCTGTCTGTGTGCGTCCTATCTGCCTGTCTGTGTGCGTCCTATCTGCCTGTCTGTGTGCGTCCTATCTGCCTGTCTGTGTGCGTCCTATCTGCCTGTCTGTGTGCGTCCTATCTGCCTGTCTGTGTGCGTCCTATCTGCCTGTCTGTGTGCGCCTTGTCTGCCTGTCTGTGTGCGTCCTATCTGCCTGTCTGTGTGCGCCTTGTCTGCCTGTCTGTGTGCGCCTTGTCTGCCTGTCTGTGTGCGTCCTATCTGCCTGGCCCCGTGTTGGTCCTCAGGTGCCAGTGAAGTATTGACAAAGCGGCCCAGTGATCAGGGGGCAAGGTGTAAAGCGGTTTCATGCCCAGACATGGGCCATGAGTCGTTGTATAAAACCATATCTGTACCTGTACACGGCCTTTGGCGTGATGACGATGCACTCCTCATGCTGTACCAATGTCTAATGTCATTTTGACCTATCTAGAATAAGTACTGGCAGG
Source organism: Theodoxus fluviatilis (assembly GCA_034096865.1). Taxonomy (NCBI): domain Eukaryota; kingdom Metazoa; phylum Mollusca; class Gastropoda; order Cycloneritida; family Neritidae; genus Theodoxus; species Theodoxus fluviatilis. The sequence continues at coordinate 177,139 of JAWQFJ010002366.1, forward strand.
CAGCAATGCACTTGTGACACATTTTTCATATGTCCAGAGCAATAATAGCGTCTCTTTTAAATGGATCCAAAACAGTACTTTCTTAGTTATTGAGCACAACGTTACAACTAGAATCTTAACACTCTAGCACTAGGGTAGTTTGTACCTATTTGGTGCGTACAGTGTAAAAATAATTGGAAAGTTATGTTGACCAAATTCGTGGCGAATTCAGTTACATTTTATAATTGCATAGTTTTAACAAGCACAATCAAACGTAAAAGTAATGTTAAATAAAAGTCGCATGCAATTATAGTCGTCCAAATTTAAGTAAGCATACACATAAATTGCCAAAAACTATAGCACTTACATGCAAACATCCAATAGCCCCTTTTGTTGTCCTCCACGGCAAATTGAGGCAGAATTCACTGCAACGAAATCAAGCCAGGACAGAACCCGTAGACAGTATAGTGTCGTGTTCAGACTTTGGCATTTTTGTCGTTGTTGCATCTTGAATTGCGTTCCTGCCAGATGCTGAATTCAAACGTTGCATTCTCTGACCGACTCTGGTAAGAACGAAAAACAAAAACTCATCGAATTTGCATAATCTGGATGAGTAATATTTTGGAAGAGGGAGATCTCTCAAAATGTTGAATCAGTAGGTTACAGTCTTCACCAGCCAGTAGTTTATGTATCACTGATTGGATTTTGACATGGATTTACAAGTTAACAGAGCAATTTAAGCTGCATTCAGATTCTACACATATATCAATATGATGAAATGAGAATTTCCGACTTATATGTGGTGAGTGTTTTGGACTCCTGCAGTCCTGGTCTTCAGCAACCCTCCAACGGCTTTGTACTGTGCTCCATGCTCGTCTGCCTCCCCCACGACACACACCCGTCCTTGCTTGCACGTGACAGGTTGCGGAACAAGGTAAAATATGTATACGAGTGAATGCATGCCCGTATCAGTGGCTGCATGCGTACATGCTAGCGTAGGAGTTGGTGTGTGAACACGGTAAAATTGCTTCGGTCAAGAGTTGTGTGATCTGATGACTAAATGAGTTGATTGAAATTTCGTCATTAATGCACGTTGTAGTGATGTGTGCCACTGGAAATGCTGCACATTTTTACAATCCAGTCATACGCTGTTCTAGTCGTCAACGTCAGAAGACAACATTCCATGCAAAGAAAAGGGATGAATGTTTTTAGTGGACATTAATGTGCCAGGCTGAAAGCAAATAATAAAAGTGAGCTCAGTTCAAAGAGATTTGGGGGAAGGGGGTGGGGGAGGGGGGGGGGGGGAGGGGGGGGGGGAGGGGGGGGGGAGGGAGAGTGGGCGGGGTCGAGTTCTGTAGCTGGAGACCTGTCTCTCGGCTATGGACCCTCACGTCTTCCGAGGCGTTGGGAGGAGGGGGTGGGGGGTGGGGGGTCGTGGAAAAAGAATTGGGAGAGGGGGTGGTTGGGGAGGGGGTTGAGAGATGATGGCAGACAAACGCCTCCCTCGAAGCGGAAAATGCCTGGGCCCACGGTTCCGACAGGCAGCGGACATTGCACGTCAGCTCGCCCTGACGGACTGCTGTGGCTGTCTGGCGCTGACGAATGGCGTCCCAGAGCAGGCCTGGAGAAAGACCCACTTTTCTGCCAAGCTCTGCTGTCCTCCTCTCTTAGAAACACAAGCAGTGTTTCTTGGACAGCTGCAGGCTGACGTCATGTCCATGTGTGGTGCAGATTTGTTTCCCGTTCTCACAAGAGTAGGCTCACGTACCAGCAGGTAGGGACTGCCAGAATGCCTGGCCATGTACCAGCAGGTAGGGACTGCCAGAATGCCTGGCCAGGTAGCAGCAGGTAGGGACTGCCAGAATGCCTGGCCATGTACCAGCAGGTAGGGACTGCCAGAATGCCTGGCCAGGTAGCAGCAGGTGTGGCGGGAGAGAACAATGTAGCAGTGTTGAAGGATTAGGAATTATTGGACAAAATGCTTGACACGCTTTGTCTCCACCCAGGAGTACAAAGGTGTCTGCAGGGAGGCTGCGGGAAAACGACCAAGACACATTCACCTGCACTATTGTAGGCTGTCCAAAGAGTGGATACGATACAGGACAACATCGGTCCAGCTATTGGCTTGAGAGAAACGGTAATTTCCATTCAGAGCAGGAGTGGCGATTTCACATCACAATTTGTCTGGGATAACTATGTACAGGCCATGATTGTTACGAAGAGCCTTAATATAAAGCTTATATGACTGGGTAAAGTAAAGCCCGAAGTCTTTACATGGACTCTCTCTCTCTCTCCCTCTCTCTCTCTCTCTCTCTCTCTCTCTCTCTCTCTCTCTCTCTCCTCTCTCTCTCTCTCTCTCTCTCTCTCTCTCTCTCTCTCTCTCTCTCTCCCTCTCCCCTCCCCCCCTCTATCATGTATCCTGCGTCTCAGATGTCTAGGTCGTCTAGGTTGTAAAACCAGCCTTACCTTGTAGCTTATCAGTCCGGAAGGGTCACAGAGCCGCCTTCATTTATCGTTTGTTAATTGAACTTGACATGTGACCGCTGGACAGTTTCCCTCCTGTCCTTCTCGCGCGCTATGCCTAAATTGTTAAGATACAAGAGACAAATTTAATGCTTTCTCTAAATTAAGGCATGTGATTGCAATGGTGCAATATTCATTCGGTTGACTTTGTTATGCCTATAGAGGCAACACTTGGTGTGAATATTTCGAGTAAGTATAAGGCAGCAATGAGCCTTTTTCTATCATTAGGAAAACACAATTCAGAGACAGCCTGAGATCACCACCGCTGAACCGCAAGCCTGGCTCCCCTGAGGTCCGCGCATTTCTTTGATAAGGAGGGACTGTCGGCAGGTCGAGAGAGACCCCCATCCCCTTTGGGGGAGAGACCACTGCCACCATGGTCTTGGGTTTGGTCTAGGCCATTACCAACCAGCCTGGGACCAGCCCGCAGCTCCTATACCCATGGGTAACAATACAGTTGTGAAAAGCAGCTTGTCTCATGCCTGGGCCCTTGTACCATCAAGCCTTGCCTCCACCCCCAAAACACTTAGAACACTAAACAAAAAAATGCTTCCATTAATATCGTGTCATGCGAGACCTGAAACAGTTCAACATGTTTGCTGATTTAGCAGATCTTGCCCACATAATGAACTTCAAGCTCTTCTTTCCTACGAACATGTTCTTGAAGTCCAAAATCAAATGTGACTAAATGACTCTGTTTTCAAATCCGGTGTCCCCCAAATTTCAAATCCGGTGTCCCCCAAATTTCAAATCCGATGTCCCCCAAATTTCAAATCCGATGTCCCCCAAATTTCAATTCCGGTGTCCCCCAAATTTCAAATTCCGTGTCCCCCAAATTTCAAATCCGGTGTCCCCCAAATTTCAAATCCGATGTCCCCCAAATTTCAAATCCAATGTCCCCAATAAATTATTAGCGCAAGATCTGCAGCAAATGCTCCAAATCAAACGCAGGAAAGCGAATAATAAACAAAGACACGTTGTATCTGCCTGTACACTGACTTATGTATGAGATTGTGTATCGCTGAATCGCTTCATCACCAACGCACATGCAGTTAGCCACCGTAAAGTGGTAAATCTACCTACCTCTTGGCGTTCTCTACGTGTCAAATTTGACGTCTTGGACACGCACGTCTTGTGTTGAACATACGCGCAAATGTCATACTTGGGTAAATCACAACACACCCGTGCGTGCACGCACATACACTCAAAGACATGCAACCACACGCACGCAGGCATGCACGCTCGAGAACACACACACATACACACACACACACACAAATACGCACACAAACACACAAGAGCACACGAGCGAGCGCCCACACAAGTAGGTAGGTTTCTAGGAGAGTTATACTACAGTTTGAATGGGTTAAGACAGGGCTCTGCATGTGTATGCAGGGGAGAGGGACAGGATGTCGTGTTCGTGGCGTTCCTTGTCAGCAAAAGGACAATGAAAACTCATCAGAATAGGCAACAATTATAACAACAACAACAACAACAACAACACACACTACTGTTGCATGCTGCTTTACACACGTGGTACTAGACATGTGCAAGGCGAGTGCAGGTCATGTGTAGTATCTGTGTATATCTCAGCTGATCATGTAATAGTCTGCAGGGTTGAACGTAAATTTTCTTGTATTTGAAATGGACGTGATGACGAAAGAGCATGTAAGAAATCCCAATGAATGCTAAAGCAGGAAATATACATGCACACACAGGGATAGGAAATTCCCTGTCGCCAAAAGGCGGTAATGTGTGTGGAAGATTTCTTAAACTCTGGAGTAAAACTAAAAATACAACGTAGTACCTGTGAGGACTAAAGAGCACGACTGTTACGAACAAAAAAGAGAGGAAAATTTGGTTCCTGTCATCGGCAGCCTGATTGCATGCTTCCCTGAAAAATAAGGTGATGTTGGAATGACGGCATCAATGGCCCCATAACAAGGGGGTGAACGTGTGCAGTTTGAGCTCCCAAGAGTGAGTGAAAATTGCAATATTAAAAACTAGCATATTTACTTTTAGTTTTAAACTTATGGGCGTTCGACAGTCAATAGGGTATAACATTGTGGAGTCTTACAGCTGCACTGACTGCTCGCCTCTGTAGGGCTGTGTGGCTGCACAGACTGCATGTGTCTGTAGGGCTGTGTGGCTGCACAGACTGCATGTGTCTGTAGGGCTGTGTGGCTGCACAGACTGCATGTGTCTGTAGGGCTGTGTGGCTGCACAGACTGCATGTGTCTGTAGGGCTGTGTGGCTGCACAGACTGCATGTCTGTAGGGCTCTGTGGCTGCACAGACTGCATGTGTCTGTAGGGCTGTGTGACTGCACAGACTGCATGTCTGTAGGGCTCTGTGGCTGCACATACTGCATGTGTCTGTAGGGCTGTGTGGCTGCACAGACTGCATGTGTCTGTAGGGCTGTGTGGCTGCACAGACTGCAAGTGTCTGTAGGGCTGTGTGGCTGCACAGACTGCATGTGTCTGTAGGGCTGTGTGGCTGCACAGACTGCATGTGTCTGTAGGGCTGTGTGGCTGCACAGACTGCATGTGTCTGTAGGGCTGTGTGGCTGCACAGACTGCATGTGTCTGTAGGGCTGTGTGGCTGCACAGACTGCATGTGTCTGTAGGGCTGTGTGGCTGCACAGACTGCATGTGTCTGTAGGGCTCTGTGGCTGCACAGACTGCATGTGTCTGTAGGGCTGTGTGGCTGCACAGACTGCATGTGTCTGTAGGGCTCTGTGGCTGCACAGACTGCATGTGTCTGTAGGGCTGTGTGGCTGCACAGACTGCATGTGTCTGTAGGGCTGTGTGGCTGCACAGACTGCAAATGTCTGTAGGGCTGTGTGGCTGCACAGACTGCATGTGTCTGTAGGGCTGTGTGGCTGCACAGACTGCATGTGTCTGTAGGGCTGTGTGGCTGCACAGACTGCAAGTGTCTGTAGGGCTCTGTGGCTGCACAGACTGCATGTGTCTGTAGGGCTGTGTGGCTGCACAGACTGCATGTGTCTGTAGGGCTCTTTGGCTGCACAGACTGCAAATGTCTGTAGGGCTGTGTGGCTGCACAGACTGCATGTGTCTGTAGGGCTCTTTGGCTGCACAGACTGCAAATGTCTGTAGGGCTGTGTGGCTGCACAGACTGCATGTGTCTGTAGGGCTGTGTGGCTGCACAGACTGCAAGTGTCTGTAGGGCTGTGTGGCTGCACAGACTGCATGTGTCTGTAGGGCTGTGTGGCTGCACAGACTACATGTTTGCAGGGCTGTGTGGCTGCACAGACTGCAAGTGTCTGTAGGGCTGTGTGGCTGCACAGACTGCAAATGTCTGTAGGGCTGTGTGGCTGCACAGACTGCAAGTGTCTGTAGGGCTGTGTGGCTGCACAGACTGCATGTGTCTGTAGGGCTGTGTGGCTGCACAGACTGCAAGTGTCTGTAGGGCTGTGTGGCTGCACAGACTGCATGTGTCTGTAGGGCTGTGTGGCTGCACAGACTGCATGTGTCTGTAGGGCTGTGTGGCTGCACAGACTGCATGTGTCTGTAGGGCTGTGTGGCTGCACAGACTGCATGTGTCTGTAGGGCTGTGTGGCTGCACAGACTGCAAGTGTCTGTAGGGCTGTGTGGCTGCACAGACTGCATGTGTCTGTAGGGCTGTGTGGCTGCACAGACTGCAAGTGTCTGTAGGGCTGTGTGGCTGCACAGACTGCATGTGTCTGTAGGGCTGTGTGGCTGCACAGACTGCATGTGTCTGTAGGGCTGTGTGGCTGCACAGACTGCAAGTGTCTGTAGGGCTGTGTGGCTGCACAGACTACATGTTTGCAGGGTCTGTGGCTGCACAGACTGCATGTGTCTGTAGGGCTGTGTGGCTGCACAGACTGCATGTATCTGTAGGGCTCTTTGGCTGCACAGACTGCAAGTGTCTGTAGGGCTGTGTGGCTGCACAGACTGCATGTGTCTGTAGGGCTGTGTGACTGCACAGACTGCATGTGTCTGTAGGGCTGTGTGGCTGCACAGACTGCATGTGTCTGTAGGGCTGTGTGGCTGCACAGACTGCATGTGTCTGTAGGGCTGTGTGGCTGCACAGACTGCATGTGTCTGTAGGGCTCTGTGGCTGCACAGACTGCATGTGTCTGTAGGGCTGTGTGACTGCACAGGCTGCATGTGTCTGTAGGGCTCTGTGGCTGTACAGACTGCATGTGTCTTTAGGGCTGTGTGACTGCACAGGCTGCATGTGTCTGTTGGGCTCTCTGGCTGAACAGACTGCATGTGTCTGTAGGGCTGTGTGGCTGCACAGACTGCATGTGTCTGTAGGGCTGTGTGGCTGCACAGACTGCATGTGTCTGTAGGGCTGTGTGGCTGCACAGACTGCATGTGTCTGTAGGGCTGTGTGGCTGCACAGACTGCATGTGTCTGTAGGGCTCTGTGGCTGCACAGACTGCATGTGTCTGTAGGGCTGTGTGGCTGCACAGACTGCATGTGTCTGTAGGGCTCTTTGGCTGCACAGACTGCAAATGTCTGTAGGGCTGTGTGGCTGCACAGACTGCATGTGTCTGTAGGGCTGTGTGGCTGCACAGACTGCAAGTGTCTGTAGGGCTCTGTGGCTGCACAGACTGCATGTGTCTGTAGGGCTGTGTGGCTGCACAGACTGCATGTGTCTGTAGGGCTGTGTGGCTGCACAGACTGCATGTGTCTGTAGGGCTGTGTGACTGCACAGACTGCGTGTGTCTGTAGGGCTCTGTGGCTGCACAGACTGCATGTGTCTGTAGGGCTGTGTGACTGCACAGACTGCATGTGTCTGTAGGGCTGAGTGGCTGCACAGAGTGCATGTGTCTGTAGGGCTGTGTGGCTGCACAGACTGCATGTGTCTGTAGGGCTGTGTGGCTGCACAGACTGGAAATGTCTGTCGGGCTGTGTGGCTGCACAGACTGCAAGTGTCTGTAGGGCTGTGTGGCTGCACAGTCTACATGTTTGCAGGGCTGTGTGGCTGCACAGACTGCATGTGTCTGTAGGGCTGTGTGGCTGCACAGACTGCATGTGTCTGTAGGGCTGTGTGGCTGCACAGACTGCAAGTGTCTGTAGGGCTGTGTGGCTGCACAGACTGCATGTGTCTGTAGGGCTGTGTGGCTGCACAGACTGCATGTTTGCAGGGCTGTGTGGCTGCACAGACTGCAAGTGTCTGTAGGGCTCTTTGGCTGCACAGACTGCAAATGTCTGTAGGGCTGTGTGGCTGCACAGACTGCATGTGTCTGTAGGGCTGTGTGGCTGCACAGACTGCAAGTGTCTGTAGGGCTGTGTGGCTGCACAGACTACATGTTTGCAGGGCTGTGTGGCTGCACAGACTGCATGTGTCTGTAGGGCTGTGTGGCTGCACAGACTGCAAGTGTCTGTAGGGCTCTGTGGCTGCACAGACTGCATGTGTCTGTAGGGCTGTGTGGCTGCACAGACTGCATGTGTCTGTAGGGCTGTGTGGCTGCACAGACTGCATGTGTCTGTAGGGCTCTGTGGCTGCACAGACTGCATGTGTCTGTAGGGCTGTGTGGCTGCACAGACTGCATGTGTCTGTAGGGCTGTGTGGCTGCACAGACTGCAAGTGTCTGTAGGGCTGTGTGGCTGCACAGACTGCATGTGTCTGTAGGGCTGTGTGGCTGCACAGAATGCAAATGTCTGTAGGGCTGTGTGGCTGCACAGACTGCATGTGTCTGTAGGGCTGTGTGGCTGCACAGACTGCAAGTGTCTGTAGGGCTGTGTGGCTGCACAGACTGCAAATGTCTGTAGGGCTGTGTGGCTGCACAGACTGCAAGTGTCTGTAGGGCTGTGTGGCTGCACAGACTGCACTGTGTCTGTAGGGCTGTGTGGCTGCACAGACTACATGTTTGCAGGGCTGTGTGGCTGCACAGACTGCAAGTGTCTGTAGGGCTGTGTGGCTGCACAGACTGCATGTGTCTGTAGGGCTGTGTGGCTGCACAGACTACATGTTTGCAGGGCTATGTGGCTGCACAGACTGCATGTGTCTGTAGGGCTGTGTGGCTGCACAGACTGCATGTGTCAGTAGGGCTGTGTGGCTGCACAGACTGCATGTGTCTGTAGGGCTCTATGGCTCCACAGACTGCATGTGTCTGTAGGGATGTGTGGCTGCACAGACTACATGTTTGCAGGGCTGTGTGGCTGCACAGACTACATGTGTCTGTAGGGCTCTGTGGCTGCACAGACTGCAAGTGTCTGTAGGGCTCTGTGGCTGCACAGACTGCAAGTGTCTGTAGGGCTCTGTGGCTGCACAGACTGCATGTGTCTGTAGGGCTGTGTGGCTGCACAGACTGCATGTGTCTGTAGGGCTGTGTGGCTGCACAGACTGCAAGTGTCTGTAGGGCTGTGTGGCTGCACAGACTGCATGTGTCTGCAGGGCTCTGTGGCTGCACAGACTGCATGTGTCTGTAGGGCTGTGTGGCTGCACAGGCTGCATGTTTCCGTCAGGGCGGAGTTGCTGGTTGTGGCAGAGCAGGTTTGGCCGTGGTTGCAGCACCACCACACCGCTCTCTCGTCTTAGACCGCGTCCTGGCGAAACCCTGCCTCCAGTCTGGCCTCATGCATATGCATCAGTCTCGAAATGAAGGGAAGTATTTGTGGAGGTGCGGTCTGGAAGCTGGGTCACCATCCAAACTAATGGCTTGATTTCAGTCATTACAAAGGAAATGATGTTTTCTATCAGAAGAGAATGATCTCAGGATTACGTCTTGTCAAAAACCCCGTTTCCCAAAATCTAGTCATCCCTAAAAGTTTCGGTCCCTGCGAGATTCGCATTGTCATTTTTGTAATGAGGAATTAAACGAGTGGCGGCGATTTTTTGGGTGACTTTCTCAGCAGAATAGGAAGTCGGGGAGGATGCAAAAACAGGAAGAAAGGCTGCCTCCACGGCCTGAAACATTATTATGGCGGCATGATAACGGATTCGATTCGGGCATCAATAACTCATAATGGGCGAAAAGAGATAGGGCTGAAATCGCCGCCATAGGCATGCAAATCCGCGGCGCCTTTGAGAAACAAGACGGGCAGGCTTTCGGCTTGAGGTCGATCTTGCCTCTAATTGCCTGTCGCTTTCCCTGGCATAGACACATGTATTTTTCAGTCAAATGGAGCTAGTTGTGTTTTTCTGGGGGCAGGTGATCAGAGGCCCGGGGCCGCGAGGTGGGGGCCGGGGCAGATTACAGGGGCCATAACTCCCGCTGCCGCCTCCCCAGGGCCCGCGTCGCCGGGGGACTAGGCCTGCCTCCCGGGAAAATGGAGGCAGCCACACGGAAGCAACTTCAGAATTTGCTGAAATCTACACTAAATTGAATAGAGAATAGCATAATACCCGGCCAGCCCTCTGGGAGTTGCTCCGCCGCGCCCTACCTCTGTAATTATTTTGTCTGAATCGCGCCCGTCCCCGGCCTTTTCTTGTGAGAAAAACTCGGCTCAGGCCGCTCCTTTATTAGAGCAGCTTTGTGAAGGCGGCGCTGTGGAGGCGATGGCGGCACGGTAACGAGATGCCGCTTGAAGAGTTTCCAGTGGTCCTGGCTGAGGGCGCCCTTCTTTGAACCGGGACCATCTCCACTGGCCAGGGACAAGACAAGACAGCGATGGTCTAGATGCACTCCTCAGTCCCCTCCCTGCCTCCTCTGTCCAGGCCATAACCCCCAACCCCATACCATCCCACTCCACCCTCTTTCTTCCCTATTTTCTTCATTAATCCTTCATTCAATTCCCTCCTCTCTCCCCTCTCTCTGCCTCTTCCTCCACCCTCCTCCCCCTTGCCTGCTTCCCCCTTACCCTCTCACCCCCTCATTCCTGCCTCATACTCCCTCTTCCCCTCCCTCCCGTTTTTCTTTTTAATTTCCCCCTACCTTCATCCTCTTTCCAACTATGGCCCCCTTCTCACCACCACCACCACCTCCACCACCACCACTACCTCCACCACCACCTCCACCACCACTACCACCTCCACTACCACCACCTCCACTACCAGCACCACCTCCACAAGCACTGCCACCTCCACCACCACTACCACCTCCACTACCACCACCTCCACTACCAGCACCACCTCCACCACCACTACATCCACCACCACCTCCACCACCACTACTACCACCTCCACCACCACCACTACCTCCACCACCACCTCCACCACCACTACCACCTCCACTACCACCACCTCCACTACCAGCACCACCTCCACAAGCACTGCCACCTCCACCACCACCACCACCTCCACCACCACCACCGCCACCAACTCCACCACTACCTCCACCACCACCTTCACCACCACCTCCACCACCACCTCCTCCACCACCACCACCTTCACTACAACCACCACCACCACCTCCACCCTCTCACAGCATCATGAAAGCCAGAACACCGCATATCATTAAGCTCACCGTTGTCCACAGGCACTTTTATCCCCATCCTCATACCGGCGTTGAGGACGGCTCATTTCATTCCCTTTATTCGCAGGGACTTATCCTGCGCAATGAGTGTGACAACAGTAACTCTCAGTGCATGAATGTGAAGCCCAAACACTCCGTCCCCCCCCCCCCACTTCCCACCCCTCTCCCTTTCTCTCCTCAAAGAAGGACTATAATACAGATTTGTTATTTTCACTGCCATCATCACAGCCTTTCCCCTTCTCCCGGCTCGCCATCTGCTCCAGACTAGTTGGTCAGGATTACTGACATATCGCCTCCATCTCCTTCAACCCGTCTCTGAACGCAAACTTTCGCAGAGTAAAGTATTCGCTTCACACAGCGACTGTTCGCGCACAGATCGGCCTCTAATTTCTTCGCACTCGAACCCATGGGCACCAGACTGCGTCTCCATTTCTCAGCTAGCGTCGCCTCCACAGACACACAGACAGGACGCACATGCTGGTACCTGCGCTAGCCCCTGGCACCATTTCCCAGCTAGCGTCGCCTCCACAGACACACAGACAGGACGCACATGCTGGTACCTGCGCTAGCCCCTGGCACCATTTCCCAGCTAGCGTCGCCTCCACAGACACACAGACAGGACGCACATGCTGGTACCTGCGCTAGCCCCTGGCACCATTTCCAGCTGATGCGCACTCTCTGGGGCAGCAAGGAGACATTGCGCATGTCTCTGATGACCTCACAGCCTTTGCTCTTGGGGTGGGCAGAAGGACTGGTAGTCGTGGAACGTTTCCAAATAGGAAACTGTAGGGTCGAATCCAAGAAATTTCAGTCATCAAACCTGGAGGTAAGACACTTGGCATGGTGGCAACAAAAACGACATTTGGCATCAAAGACGGCATTTGGCACAGTGGCATCGAAGACGGCATTTGACACAGTGGCATCAAAGACGGCATTTGACACAGTGGCATTAAAGACGGCATTTGGCACAGTGGCATCAAAGACGGCATTTGGCACAGTGGCAATAAAGACGTCATTTGGCACAGTGACATCAATAGACGGCATTTGGCACAGTGGCATCAAAGACTGCATTTGACACAGTGGCATCAAAAGACGGTATTTGACACAGTGGCATCGAAAGACGGTATTTGACACAGTGGCATCAAAGGCGGCATTTGGCACAGTGGCATCAAAGACGGCATTTTGCACAGTGGCAATAAAGACGGCATTTGGCCCAGTGGCATCAAAAGACGGCATTTGGCACAGTGGCATCAAATGACCACATTAAGCGTGATAACATACAATTATTTTCACAACAACGACCCCAGATAAAAAGGGTTAGAAGTAGGACAGATGACATACGGCACAAATAGGAAACGGAAAAATTCGTGGGTCTGTAGCGACCTGGCATGTCCTTTTACTGCTCTCTGTGGATGTGCAAAGGAGTTCTTAATATCCAGAAGATTTTGTTTTTCTTTAGCGTCTTGACCCAGAGGTGCAGTTACGACGGGTGATGACCCTCTTTCCTCAGACTGCAGTGTGTTCGAACTATGGACTCGAGGTTGAACAGAATCGTCACAAATCATGCATCTACGTTTTGGTGGAAAACGAAACGAGCGTCAAGCAGGGCAATAATGATGATTTTGTCGAGAATTGTATACATTCTCCACATCGTTGTCTATTTTCTCTTGTCCTCGCACTGCACCTCCAAGGGCGTAATATATTCTGCCAGAAGTCGCCATAGTCTCTGGAACAATCCATCACGTTGCAGGCTCCCTCGCCGCATACGCACTTCACAGAACAAGAGAAGAGGAGCGAAATCTGGTTATGTAAAGTACTCTATGGGGGTTACAAGTTTTCACAACTGGAAACCACTCTTGATGCTGCTCTTTAATGGAATGTGGCATCGCATGTATGCAATACACCTTTGTTAGCCACATCAAAATGTGGCGTGACACCCGAGTCCCGGTGAAACTGGTGGATTTCGAGGCGACGACCGGTGCACACTGGTACGTGGAGACTTTGCGGGGAAGCAGTAAGTGCCTGGCGGAGAAACATGGTCATGCACCGGAGTTCCTTACTGGTCCGCTCTGCTTCAGCAATCAGCACGTCTAATTGACTTATCACCGAAGCAGGCGCTGCCTCAGAGTCGGTTCTTTGAACGGGAACTGCGGCGCACGTGCAGAGCGCGTCCTGTGGCGCCGGCTGCTTTGCAACTAGGATCGCCTGCCGCCATTGCTCGTCCCTCGTCGGCCTCCTCGCCCCCTCCACGCGTCTTCCTCACCTCGCCCCCTCCACGCGTCTTCCTCACCTCGCCCCCTCCACGCGTCTTCCTCACCTCGCCCCCTCCACGCGTCTTCCTCACCTCGCCCCCTCCACGCGTCTTCCTCACCTCGCCCCCTCCACGCGTCTTCCTCACCTCGCCCCCTCCACGCGTCTTCCTCACCTCGCCCCCTCCACGCGTCTTCCTCACCTCGCCCCCTCCACGCGTCTTCCTCACCTCGCCCCCTCCACGCGTCTTCCTCACCTCGCCCCCTCCACGCGTCTTCCTCACCTCGCCCCCTCCACGCGTCTTCCTCACCTCGCCCCCTCCACGCGTCTTCCTCACCTCGCCCCCTCCACGCGTCTTCCTCACCTCGCCCCTCCACGCGTCTTCCTCACCTCGCCCCCTCCACGCGTCTTCCTCACCTCGCCCCCTCCACGCGTCTTCCTCACCTCGCCCCCTCCACGCGTCTTCCTCACCTCGCCCCCTCCACGCGTCTTCCTCACCTCGCCCCCTCCACGCGTCTTCCTCACCTCGCCCCTCCACGCGTCTTCCTCACCTCGCCCCCTCCACGCGTCTTCCTCACCTCGCCCCCTCCACGCGTCTTCCTCACCTCGCCTCCTCCACGCGTCTTCCTCACCTCGCCCCCTCCACGCGTCTTCCTCACCTCGCCCCCTCCACGCGTCTTCCTCACCTCGCCCCCTCCACGCGTCTTCCTCACCTCGCCCCCTCCACGCGTCTTCCTCACCTCGCCCCCTCCACGCGTCTTCCTCACCTCGCCCCCTCCACGCGTCTTCCTCACCTCGCCTCCCCACGTACTTCCCGACTTCTCTTTCTCCACGTACCAAGCTCGTGAGGGCAATGGCAGGGTCATCACCAAAGGCATCCCGCCGGATCTGAATGAAGAAGATCGCAGAGTAACAAAACCATCACTCGGATCAGCAAGCATCTAAAAGGAAACCAGGGATCCGTGTGTTGGTGAGCGTCTCAAAACAGTGACAGTCAGGGGTTTTCCAGCGCACTCCAGGTAACCGGTTGTTAAGACACCCACACCTGGCAATCTTGCGAGTTGCGGTGACTCAGTAGCGTAATGGCATTGGACAGATCCTCCCCTTTGTCAGTGAGCGTTGCACAACAGCGTCCAATCATGACAGAAAACGAGCATCAGGAGTCACGCCCTGTTGTGACCCTTGTCCCCTGGAGTGGGCACTGAACTATACCGGAAATTTAAAAATAGATATCGGGAATTTGACCTGCCGGGAAAAAGTAGGAAATGTGTTTCCAAATGTGTTTGGATATTATTCATTACCATTGTCAAAGACAATGCATGTACTTATGCCTGAACATATGTTCTTTTCCCACAAAAGAAAGTATACTATAAGTATTTGATTCACGAGTACAGAAATCCCAGAGATGCGTGATCAAGGCGCCGCCGTGATACATGATCCGCAACCTTCTCTTCAGTGGGTTTATATTTAAACTCCCGGTGTAGTTCAGCGCCCATTCAGGGATTTGACAGCCCTCCCCGATAGTGTCAAGAAGTGTAAGGGCCGAAACATTTGTTGATGAGAGTGTCTTTTCAGAAGACAGTCTGTTGTCTCACTCCTTTGCGAAGTTCTGACCCGAAGACTGTTTTTGTCAACAACGTGCACGTGCGAGTCGTGCACAAGAGGCATGCACGTCGTGCATATGCCGCAACAGCATCCGGGGAACACTGTAGCGATCACGTGATCCATAACTGGCTGCGCAGCTGGCACACTGCAGCCTTTTGTGGCGGAGCTGAGCTGGTGTCCAGTGATGCGCGCTTTCCTCGTGTCCGCGGAGCAGGCGTGGCAGCAGCTGATGTGGCACACGAAGCATCCATGTGTCTTAGGTAATTGCCCAGTCTGCGTATTTATTCTGTATTGTAAGGCAGGAAGCAGTGAGTCGGCTACTGGTCCAACGTCTGCTAGATGTAAGCGATGGCAAGATGTGCGAAGAACCTACCAGACAGGAGCCACGGATGTTCGGTTGGACTGTAATGACACTGTCGGATAAATGATTTGATGACAGTATGCATATACATGTACTTTGGAACACGCATAGTGATTAACATATTATTTCATAATAGAGAGGAAAACATCACATACCTCGCCAGTTCTGTATACGAGCCCATAAATTATGCCGGCTGTTACGCTCAGGCAGTCACAGTCAGATACTTCATACATGTCACACGAGACGTAAGGAACTTTTACACAACTAATTCAGTTGTCACAGATTTGAGAACTTCTCTAACTCTGATCAGAAACCGTGGACCAGCCTAATGCCGTGATCCGTCCCGAACTTCCTTAAAGCTGCGGATAGACCAAGCGAGGCAGTCATTGAAGTCTGCAGGAAGCGCATACTTTTGCAATCTAGTGATTCTATTTCTTTGTCTTCATATTTGTCTAAAACACAAATCAAACGTCACTTTATAACTTTCATTTTTAGGCGAATCAAATGAATTTGCTCATGGTCAAACAGGTTTTGAAATCGCAGTTTTGGCGTTTCTTTGCTACTTCATTTTGAAGAGTGAAGTAAACACCCAAAGCAGGGCATTAGAATAAAGCCGGATTGTAATGAATAGTTCTGTTATCTCTCCTTCAATAACACTGTTTGTGGACACGCTTGGGTGATTTCGTGTCGCCTGTCTCAGAATGGAAAGCCGTGTAGGGAGATGGCGCGAGCTATTGCGGGTGTGGACACCCAGGACACGAGGGGAAGCGCAGGGCCACAGTTGGTACAGGTCGTGTCACCAAGGAAAGAGGGGGGGGGCTGTTGTTTGGGCACAGGAAAGCTGCAGGGACCGATGTTGTGATGGGGGATAGGGATGGGTGAGGGGGAAACGTTGGGGGCCGATATAGCTGAAGGGTCTTACGGAGACGAGGGGTGGAGTGGGGGTGCCTGGGGTCAGGAAGACTGAAAGGTCCTCCCCACAGCCCGGGGGCGACTGAGGCCGACACCAGACCCAGGCGTCCGACCCCCTTCGGGGATCTATCAAATTCTGCATCTCAGCCTGCGATGGCGGCCGGCGATGACTAGTCGACTATCTCTGCCCATTATATCTGCTAATGCTCCCCCCTTTGTGCTTCCTCGCCGACCATGACCACCAGAGTCGCTGGGGCGCCATTATTTCCGCCGAAAAAATATTCTTTTTGCACATCACACAGGACGAAATGAATGGAGATGATATCTGTGCTTTAATATGTCTGACTGAATTCGCCCTGTGTCGCCAGTTTGTCACCCTATCCCCCATAAAACATTTAGGAAACACAATCGACAAAAAATATTTTCATTTTGGTAAGCAATTTCCAGGGGGCGGGCGAGAGGAGATCGGGTTGCAAGACGAGGGGCGGTGAGGAATGCGGACCGGAGGGGACACCGGGCGCGGGTTTCAAAAGGCGTGTCTGCAAAGAAAAGAACCAGTGGCCATAGTTTGCTTGGCGTGACATCGCTAACACTTGACTGTTATTCGGGACCGAGATAGATAGATAGAAAGAAAAGAGAGAGAGAGAGAGAGAGAGAGAGAGAGAGAGAGAGAGAGAGAGAGAGAGAGAGAGAGAGAGAGAGAGGGGGGGGGCGGGGGGGGGAGTAGTCTCCCCTCCTACATGAGTGCATAGTCAACTCCTCAACCTCTACTCGCCTATTGAAACCCTGTTTGTTGACAGGCCGATGTAGGCAAGCGAGTTTTGGAGTTTGATTATGTGCGAGGGGCAGTGCCGTGGTTCAATCTCTAGGATGGGAGAACTCTGATTTATCCATTTTTGGCAACTCCCTATCAGCTGCTACCCTGTGTCGTTACAATGTGTTGTAACCCTGTGTGTGCGTGAATGACTATGAATGCACACTGTGAACATCAACGATGCACCTTCGTGACTGCGTGAGTGTTGGTTCAACGTCTAGGACGTGCCAAGACAAGAAAACAAATCGTCTGAAAAGGAAGCTTCCTCAACAGCATTTTAACCATAACTAACACTGACAATGACGACTCATGCAGAGGGAGTTGTCTGCATTATTCTTCCCATGACGTCCCCACCTTTTAGTTATCAGCAAAGGATCTTGCTCTAGATCGATTGTTTGGTGTATTCCTGATATTTCGTGCTGAGTGCCACAAAAAGATATGCTATTTCCAGATGTCACTCATTGATTTCCTACAGTCGATCACTTGTCAACCGTAGCCTTGCCCTTGCTTCCTCCACACAGTCAGCAGTCAGCCTTTGTCCTGGCAGCTACTCCGGCCTGCATGATTAACGAGATGTGCATTTGACCACGTGGCTTTGTCTGATTTTTCTATGGCGGCTTGATATTAGGACTGCATTAGATCGTTCGCCTGGGGCTTTTCTGAACAAGCTAAAATCGTCTGTTTCCAGTGGATATTCGAGGATGTGAATACATAATTGTTTTAAGGTGTATAACAGAAAATGACGTTAACAGTCTTTCAGATGAGGAGATATTGATTTATTGAAAATTTAATCACACATGGAATTCGAGGGGGTGGTGGTGGTAGGGGATGGGTTGGAGGGTTGGAAGGTTGGGGTGTTTGTATGTATCGAACCCCCAAGAATATAAACATGTGTTTGTCTCATTGGAGTAAATAACGCAGATACATTTTTCTGACATTAAGAACATCACTGTGGCTGTTGTGGGGCTCCGTAGCCGAGTGGTTAGCGCGCTGGACCTGCAGACGCTTTCGGCTGGTGGGTGCAGTGGTCGAAGCTGCCCGGATTCTGGAGTTGCATCCTTGAGCAAGGTGCTGTACTCACATTGCTTCTCCCCACCCAGGAGTAAAACGGCTACCTGTGAGAGCTGAGTTGGAAATTGTGAAAGCTAACTTTTGCGCGTTCATCCGAGGCCTGACTGCATCCTCTCTAAGGAGTTGAGATGTGTTGGATTGATATAAAATGGTAGCCCGATTACCAGGGAGTAAATGTGTGCGGTGTGAGCATCCATCAATGGGTGGAAAAGTCGAAATATAAAAAGAGCACCTTTACCTTTGTATCCGAACAACGCTACGTACAAACCAAGAAAACTCGACTTCAAGCAAACAGACATCTAGTCAGCTTTTTCAGCAGAGGGCGAACGATGGACTGGGGAGCGGCGGTCATTGAAAAGGTGCACTCAACCTCTCGTTTACGTTCCGCATCACGCCTTCAGTCAGATAGAGCGCCAACCATCTCCGCTCCTGACGTTTGGTGACATGACAGTCGCCACGATGTGTCCGCCTCGGCGTTCCCGCCCTGACAAATGGCCAGGCCATCAGTCTGGTCACAGCTGCCCGATTGATGGCACTGCAGTGTGATGACATTTTCCTCCAGTCCAATTTGTATTGTGTGACCTTTGCATTATCTCCTGTTCAAAGTCGCAAATTGTGACAACTGTCTCTTCAGAGTTGGGGCGAAGGCAATGGGACGGCTAGGCAGACGTAAATCAAACAGCGATGATACTCGCGCCGCTTTGAAGTCAGGATGGGCATCGGTTCGACAACTGTCTAATCTGCGTGCTGGCGGTGGACAATTGTAAATCTGACGTTTCAAATAGAATCCAAATCTTCCCAGTGTCGTAAAACCCGTTCAAAAGACAGTGGAGACCTAATGGCGGAGGAGCAAAGGCTGAGGATCAAAGAGTCCTTATCAGCCAGGCCCTGACACAGCTTCGTGGCAACATGGCCGCCCCGGGAGCCAAGCAATGGGCAAACACCCCGACTCCCTTCCCTCTCCGGCCGCCTCTGCTGGCACTCTTTAGCGCAGCGAGACCCATAAAACATGTGCTGGTGATATAAATACGGCCGAGTGCTTTCCCATTTCTGCTGCTTTACCGCGCATTAGCCGTGAGGGAAAGAACTGGGAGGCGGCTTGCGGTGAGCTAATGAAATAAAATCTCGGGCAGGCTTGTCCCAGATGCTGCCGACTGGCCACGCCATCTTGGGGACACGCGCTCGCCGCGCCCTCTCCTGGGGACGCCTCCGTCACGTGATTGTCTGAGGTCTGGCCGTCCCTGTCTGTAGTCAGCTCAGCTCTACGACCTATGAGACCCGAGTGGCTTTAAAGAGATTTGGTCAAGATACATCGAGGCCGAAATTGAATACTGTCAGTTTGCAGCGTTGATAACTGGCACGAGTTTCTTAATACATGTAAGTGACTGTTTCGCCAAGTCTAATGCACGCCTTTGTACCTTAAGACTGGAAAATCCACTGGGAATAAACTTGTATTCTTGCAGTAGGAGGAAAAGCAAGTTTGACTACCATTCAAAATCGGCATCTTCACTAGTTTTTGTTTATTGTTACTAAAGGATTTGCTAATCAACCAATGAATTCAACAACTGTTCTTTTCATAAGCTTAGAATATATCACTGCTACAAAGGTATGAACTAAGCTGGGGGGGGGGGGGGGGGGGAGAGGTGGGGGGTGGGGGGGAAACCGACAGAGATTCTCACTCCTTCAACTAATTAAGAAGTTATGTGTTCCATTGACACGATCTCGTGAATTGGCGGATGGCCAATTAGCCATTCACACTGAAATGCTGAAATGAAATAGCTTTAGAATGGCTGCTACATGTAACTATAGATAACTCATGAACGAGTTATTCCTCTAAAATGAGAAGAGCTCGACCACGGCGCTAGACAATTAGCAGTCATTCTAATCAGCCTCTAAAATCTGGCTTTCTGCGATATATAATTTTACTTAAAATCTTGAATCTTCAATTCTTTAAAGTTTAAGTCAGTGGTGGAATCTGATTTCAAACTGCTTAGTAATATGGCATGGCGTGGCGAGTAAGTAGGCAGCTGGCAAGTTGTTCAAATATTATTATCAGGTATAATGCATAGACACCTCCCTCCTCCCCCTTCACTTGTCCACTTCTCCACTCACCCCCATCAGCATTCTCTCACGCACACACACAAATGGAAAGATACTGTAATGCATTCTACATGCAGATATTATTAACATAGAAAATTACGCTTTTCGCCACAACTTATTCCATAACTAATCATTATTCCAGGTAGAAGTATGAACTATCCATGAAAAGCTATGATAATTTAATGTGATTTTTTCCAAATTAACTGGTCGTATAGACAACCATATTTTAGTTGTAATGTAAATGAACCCTATTTCGAATGGCCAAATAAGGTGTCAGTGTTAATGAAAATAGTCTTTAATAGGAGTGACCTTTTTAGCTTTTTTTTTAACTTGACCGAGGTGTCGGAGTTTCCAGAGAAATGGCCTGCTTCGCCTGCCTCAGAAGCTGTTACGTGTTCTTGACGTCATAAGTTGAAGGATGATTGTTTCGCATTCGTCGACTCCAGTCTCAAACTGGGTGAGTGTGTTGCTGTTGCCGCGGGAGGTCGTTGAGGTTGTGAGCTCCATGAGGTCGGGCGCTGTCATCGTGTAGGATGACACTTGAATCCACTGCTGACAAGTACAAGATACTGCGAATTGTCTTTTGCGTGACTTAAACCAGTCAAGTTTGCTGCACGCAAACACGGGGTGCCACATATTCTATCCCGAATCCAGCTCAGAGTAGAAGCAGAATCGTCATGACAGCGACCATGCTTACTCACAGTGACAGGACTGCCGCTTTCCTAAAAGTCTCCAGACACCATTTGTCATCAAGCAAGCATAGACCAAAGCAAGGTTCATCTGTGAAAGACTTTCTTGACCCCTGCTTTCTACTCTTCCAGATGACTTCTTGCCATGGGACACACTCTGTGGTGGGCTTCAGTCGGGGCATGGCAGCCAGTAGGACGTTTTGTACGCAGAAAAATTTCTCAACATTTTCTGACCACTATGTTTTGCGAGACTTCTTGCAATTGCCCTCAGAGTGATGACAGGACGACGTGCCGGTCTCCCCGTTTGGCAGTTGATAGCAAGCTTCATGAGCACTGGTCTCATTGCCACTGGTCTTCTTGCAACTACTCGATTGGCTACAGCCTTACAAAGTCATGCAGTTGGCCACCATCGGTCATCATCATACAGTCGTTTCTTAGGTACAGCTGAAGAAAGGGTCAGAAACGCGGCTTCAAGTATGATGCAGCCCAGCATAATTCACAGAACTGTGCGTAGAAATGACACGATTATGCGTATATTTTCTTTCTGTCCACAACTACCTCGTCAAAGAAACGACCTCCCGGGGAAAATGGCTTTAGCTTTCTTATATCCTGAATTCAGTACTTGAAATTGACTACGCTAATTCTGATAAAAAGTTGTTGCCTGTTAGGAAAGCAATTTGCGGAAAATACTGCATCATAAAAACTCGTCTTTTGAATTGATGCAAAAAGTAAGGCTGGGCCCTAGGATATTTTGAGAGGCATTTTTACTTGCTCACTTTTTCCACGCTCTCCTCGTGGCTTATGTAGCTCAGCCTTCATTGCAAAGCAGTTTCTGTTTCGTCTTTCGTAAACCCGCGTCCAGCTTCCTTTTAGTTCACACTGCATTCATTGGTCTCATTGCCACTGGTATCATTGCCACTGGTCTCATTGCCACTGGTATCATTGCCACTGGTCTCATTGCCACTGGTATCATTGCCACTGGTCTCATTGCCACTGGTCACATTTCTACTGGTCTCATTGCCACTGGTCACATTTCTACTGGTCACATTGCCACTGGTCTCATTGCCACTGGTCTCATTGCCACTGGTCTCATTGCCACTGGTCTCATTGCCACTGGTCTCATTGCCACTGGTCTCATTGCCACTGGTCTTTTTGCCACTGGTATCATTGCCACTGGTATCATTGCCACTGGTATCATTGCCACTGGTCTCATTGCCACTGGTCTCATTGCCACTGGTCTCATTGCCACTGGTCTCATTGCCACTGGTCTCATTGCCACTGGTCACATTGCCACTGGTATCATTGCCACTGGTATCATTGCCACTGGTCTCATTGCCACTGGTCTCATTGCCACTGGTCTCATTGCCACTGGTCTCATTGCCACTGGTCTCATTGCCACTGGTCTCATTGCCACTGGTCTCATTGATGATCATGATGATGGTGATGGTGATGATGATGATGATGATGATGATGATGATGATGATGATGATGATGATGATGATGATGATGATGATGATGATGATGATGATGATGATGATGACGACGACGACGTCATGAAATGAATTACAGGATGAACACAATGAAACGCACAACATGGCCATGTCCATTGGAGTGGCGTGGTCAACTGGTAAGCCTAATCTACTGACGCGCAGGAGCCGCGGGAGCGAACCTTGATTGCAAGCTCTGGCTGCCATGATTGTGACCGTGCAGGACCAGAGTTGTCATGGAGCTAGGTAATGTGCTGTCTAGTGCAGATTACATAAACTTTCATGGGCGTGTGATTTTACATAGTGTATTTTCTTGGGTTTGTATTAAAAACAGAATAGTTTGGTGGTTGAAAAATCCGGTTTTGTAACACTGACACTTAAGCCCGATTTGTTTTTAATCAACAGCAACAATTATATCATGAGAGCTGCTCTTGTGGAACCCAGGGATAAGATTCTCTTAAACACGTTTCAACTCAACCTTGTACATTTGACAAAGAAGGTAGTTAAAGAAGAAGAAAAGAAGGTCAGAAGAACGAGTGGAATCCAAAAATCCATGTCAGACGATTCGAATTCCCATAAGCACAGCGAGTCCATTACAGAGAGTGATGTGTGAATGGAGGCTACAATGAGACTGAAGCAACCACACAAATGTCGAAGGGGACGTTTGTCCAGTGGTGTTCGTTGCTTTACTGCTCCACAGGCTTTAGGAATAAAGACTCCCACAGCTCCCATCCTTCCATCGTGTGATAGTCCTTGGCCTGTGAAGCACACCTGGCTCCAAGACTGTGCCCGAGATCCAGGAAGTCGTGAAGAGCAGACATTTACGACAAGTGGACCAGATGGCATGACAGTGGCGCAACTGATTATCGAGCCAATGGTCCGGTGAACGGAGCTGCTGACGGTATTCTTCAAATCAGGCACTCTCTGCAGAACTGAAGAGTGCCATAACCCTTGTGTTGTATGCATCCAAGGGTAATGACGTGAAAATTGGACTTGGAAAGTGAAAAAAGACCCAAATGAAAGAAGGTAGAACGTGAAAACAAAAACAAAGAAAGGAAAGTAGAACGTGGAAAAAACCACAAATAAAAGAAAGTAGAACATGGGAACAAGAACACATTATAAACACTTGAGAACCACGACAGTGTGCATCTGAGTGAATAGCATCCTGTTTTTGTTTTGTCAAGATTCAAACGTAAATACAACAGCAAAATATAACTTGATGAAGAATATATGAAATGCAGCCACGTGAGAATATATCTGCCCATATCATTGCTAATTATATTAATTCTTTGAAATCATACTTTGTCTCAGACAGGCAGTCTGTGTAACCAATCAGCTGCTACTTATTAAATCGTTTCGGTACGTATGTCTTAATTCAGAAGTCTGACAGAAGGTGTAATCACATATTTAAAAGATTCAATCCAATATAAACTTTTTCGGAACTAAAGAAAAATGATCGTCTGTACATTAACCATGACATGGAAAAGTATATAGCACAAGATAAGGGAAGGCTGTGAATTTTTTTCTGTATACTTAACAGAATCCCACTTTCTGCATTAGTAACTGACGAAAACAACGATTGCAACATCTAATTAATATGCAATGTGATGACTGGAAAGATTGCCACATTGCTTCATGAAAGATGTGAAACGCTCATGGAACATACCTGACACTACATATCTATGTATGAAATGACAAATGGTGATGACGACGATGAGGACGACGACGAGGACGACTAGGAGGGGGAGGGGGAGGGGGGAGAGGGAAGGTGGAAGAGGGGAGAGGGGAGGGGGGAGAAGGGAGAGGGGAGGGGAGAGGGGAGGGGGGAGAGGGGAGGGGGGAAAGAGGGAGAGGGGAGGGGGGAAAGGGGGAGGGGAGGGGGGAGAGGGGAGGGGAGGGGGAGGGAGAGGAGGAGGGGAGAGAGGAGAGAGAGGAGGGAGAGGAGGAGGGAGGAGGAGGAGGAGGAGGAGGAGGAGGAGGAGGAGGAGGAGGAGGAGGAGGAGGGAGGAGGAGGAGGAGGAGGAGGAGGAGGAGGAGGAGGAGGAGGAGGAGGTAGAGGAGGAGGAGGAAAAATACTGGGCAACTGAAACAAAGCCTTCTCTGTTACAAAACTTTTACCATTTCCGATGAGATCAAAAGATAAGGTACGAAGAAAAATGTTTTCCCCGAAAAAGAAGAAAATAGTTTGGACTGAACATATTATTGAAACATTCGTGTATGTGGAAGAAATGACTAGTTTCTAATGTATTGTTTTTAAGAAAGAGAGACTGTAAAGGTTAGCACCAATTGATAGATTTGACAGTTTTAGTAATGCATTCAAATGCCGATGATTTTTTTTGTTTCTCTTTCACTAAATACTGTCTGCGTGTTTGCGCACGCATTTTCCTACATCAAGAATGCACGCGTGCATGTGCTCGAGAGGGTGCGTAGTTATTTAAACATTTCACATTTTTCCGTCTTCGACTACCTTTTAAAGACAATTCTGATTTGCATTTTAACTCTTACCTCTTGTGCTACGCGTGCATGGTCCCCTACTGGGGGGAGTGTCCTCCGGGCTGGCGCGGGCAGAGCAGGCAGATTGCTAGCCTGCCAGGCAGTCGCCCACGCAGGCCCAGTCAGAGACGCGAATTCGATCTGGGCACGGAGGTATCATAATTGCCGCCCGGCTCTCAGAAGACTTGGAATGGAAGAAGTAATTTCCCCACAGATGCATAATGGTTTCTGGGCACAAACAATCGGTCAATAATTTTCCGTTACACGAGACTTCTTACGGATTCCTTCCATTGGGTTTGTATAATTCCGGCATTTCGATTCTCTTTGATAGACTTTCAAAAAGTCGTTTGGTTCAGGCCGAATGGAGCTGAAGCCATAATGTAACAATTTCAGCCATTCATTTCTCGCAGCACGCGCTCGTGAGGCGGGCTTGGGAAAGGGCCATTGGGTTGTAGCGCCCCCGACAGTCCTTCCGCGGCCCTGGACCACGAAAGGCAAATTTATTGTCATAATACTAGAAATTGATGCCATAAATCATAATCCGAGTGGAAATTGCATTCGGCTCGGTCTGCAGACGTCTTAGATTCACTGTCGGGGTGACAAGTGGATTAGGAACAGAAAGAGAACCATTAAATTCACTTCCATTCCGCTTTATTGGTGTCACTGCTGTTTGCTGGCGAATCCAGGCCATTGATATCAAAAGGACAGGAAGGACATAAATTGATGCCAAGACTTCCCCTGACTTTTAAATCTTCCATGTGCGATCCGGCGGCCGTAAATCTCTCTGAGTCAATGCGGGGAGGCAGTTTTCTATTTCGCATTAAAGATGACCTGTCTGAATAATGCTGACGCGCAGCCGAGCTCCAGACATCAGCACAGCAGCAGGGCACAGCACATCGTGACGTGCACCACGGCGGCACATGCATTACAGCAACGCAATATACAAATGACATCACAGTATTGTTGTTTCGTAAGATGACAACGATAAATTACAAGAATGCAGCTCAACAGCCCTCTACAATCCAGTACATGACACTAGTGCAGCACACTACGCTTCAGAAATACAACACAGGACAATATGGCACAGTGGGACAGAATCGTAGAGTAGAGAAACACAACATACACTAAACCAAAACATTTAATTATGGTATTGCGCATCAGCACACCAGAGTACCACGCTACAGTGCAGTACATGAGCACACTTCAGGGTCACAGCCAAGTACAGGACAACACAGCTATACAACATCTAGCATAGTGCAGCATAACACCCCACTACAGCAATTGCTCAGTGCACTGCAGCAGTACTCCATAGCAGCATAACACAGCACAAAAGAGTAGCACATTGCAGCACATTGCAGCACAGTGCAGCACAGTGCAGTACAGCCCAACAGACGTGTGGGGCAAAATCACACCTCAATAGTGACGTAGGACACCACAACAATGGGAAAACAGGAAATTTTAAAATGATATTGTTAATTTAACAGTAATTATGGAAACTATATATTTAAATAGGAATTATAGATACGGATGATTTCTAAGGCTTACTGTAAAGTTATTGTATGATATACACCATCCCCAACTGTGCGCTTTTGTTACCTGGCTGTCTCAACTCCAAACGCCCTCCATTTATTGACAGTAACGGGCATGTCGTCAGCGACACCTTGCTGGGATCGATAGTCGTTTCACATGGTGTCAGGCAATACCGTATCGCCTTTTTAGATTTGAAAAAGCAAAATTAATCACCCATTGGAATTAAATGACTCGCAAGGTACGAGGGAACATCAAACAATCAACAGAAGACGATGTCACTACTGATTGTCGAGCGCGCAGATGAAAAATGACGTCAGCGAAGCAACTTTTGTTGACATTTTCCTCTGTGAGTTCCCTCCCTTGAACTTTTACACAAAACACCACGTCAGTTCTCGTCTTTGGCTTTCCCCGTCATCCCCTCTACCTCCAGCCAGCAATCATCCCCTCTACCTCCAGCCAGCAATCATCCCCTCTACCTCCAGCCAGCAATCATCCCCTCTACCTCCAGCCAGCAATCATCCCCTCTACCTCCAGCCAGCAATCATCCCCTCTACCTCCAGCCAGCAATCATCCCCTCTACCTCCAGCCAGCAATCATCCCCTCTACCTCCAGCCAGCAATCATCCCCTCTACCTCCAGCCAGCAATCATCCCCTCTACCTCCAGCCAGCAATCATCCCCTCTACCTCCAGCCAGCAATCATCCCCTCTACCTCCAGACAGCAATCATCCCCTCTACCTCCAGACAGCAATCATCCCCTCTACCTCCAGACAGCAATCATCCCCTCTACCTCCAGACAGCAATCATCCCCTCTACCTCCAGACAGCAATCATCCCCTCTACCTCCAGACAGCAATCATCCCCCCAGCAATCATCCCCTCTACCTCCAGCCAGCAATCATCCCCTCTACCTCCAGCCAGCAATCATCCCCTCTACCTCCAGCCAGCAATCATCCCCTCTACCTCCAGCCAGCAATCATCCCCTCTACCTCCAGCCAGCAATCATCCCCTCTACCTCCAGACAGCAATCATCCCCTCTACCTCCAGACAGCAATCATCCCCTCTACCTCCATCCAGCAATCATCCCCTCTACCTCCAGACAGCAATCATCCCTCTACCTCCAGCCAGCAATCATCCCCTCTACCTCCAGACAGCAGTCATCCCCTCTACCTCCAGACAGCAATCATCCCCTCTACCTCCAGACAGCAATCATCCCCTCTACCTCCAGACAGCAATCATCCCCTCTACCTCCAGACAGCAGTCATCCCCTCTACCTCCAGACAGCAGTCATCCCCTCTACCTCCAGACAGCAGTCATCCCCTCTACCTCCAGACAGCAATCATCCCCTCTACCTCCAGCCAGCAATCATCCCCTCTACCTCCAGCCAGCAATCATCCCCTCTACCTCCATCCAGCAATCATCCCCTCTACCTCCAGCCAGCAATCATCCCCTCTACCTCCATCCAGCAATCATCCCCTCTACCTCCAGCCAGCAATCATCCCCTCTACCTCCAGCCAGCAATCATCCCCTCTACCTCCATCCAGCAATCATCCCCTCTACCTCCAGCCAGCAATCATCCCCTCTACCTCCAGCCAGCAATCATCCCCTCTACCTCCATCCAGCAATCATCCCCTCTACCTCCATCCAGCAATCATCCCCTCTACCTCCAGCCAGCAATCATCCCCTCTACCTCCATCCAGCAATCATCCCCTCTACCTCCAGCCAGCAATCATCCCCTCTACCTCCAGCCAGCAATCATCCCCTCTACCTCCAGACAGCAATCATCCCCTCTACCTCCATCCAGCAATCATCCCCTCTACCTCCAGCCAGCAATCATCCCCTCTACCTCCAGCCAGCAATCATCCCCTCTACCTCCAGCCAGCAATCATCCCCTCTACCTCCATCCAGCAATCATCCCCTCTACCTCCAGACAGCAATCATCCCCTCTACCTCCAGCCAGCAATCATCCCCTCTACCTCCAGCCAGCAATCATCCCCTCTACCTCCAGCCAGCAATCATCCCCTCTACCTCCAGCCAGCAATCATCCCCTCTACCTCCAGCCAGCAATCATCCCCTCTACCTCCAGCCAGCAATCAGTGCTTCGTGCACAACGCTCTCCTTCCCCATGTTTGTTTCCCCGTCATCCCCTCTACCTCCAGACAGCAATCATCCCCTCTACCTCCAGACAGCAATCATCCCCTCTACCTCCAGACAGCAATCATCCCCTCTACCTCCAGACAGCAATCATCCCCTCTACCTCCAGCCAGCAATCATCCCCTCTACCTCCAGACAGCAATCAGTGCTTCGTGCACAACGCTCTCCTTCCCCATGTTTGTTTCCCCGTCATCCCCTCTACCTCCAGACAGCAATCATCCCCTCTACCTCCAGCCAGCAATCATCCCCTCTACCTCCAGACAGCAATCAGTGCTTCGTGCACAACGCTCTCCTTCCCCATGTTTGTTTCCCCGTCATCCCCTCTACCTCCAGACAGCAATCAGTGCTTCGTGCACAACGCTCTCCTTCCCCATGTTTGTTTCCCCGTCATCCCCTCTACCTCCAGACAGCAATCAGTGCTTCGTGCAAAACGATCTCCTTCCCCATGTCTGTTTCCCCGTCTGCCGTGACGCCTTGAGAGTGCACAGGCCGCAGCAGGCATTAAAACGAACGACACGTGTGGATGTGGGGTGCTTGCTTTCATGTTGTAGCTTTTGACCCATCCGCATGCTTGATCTTCATGCTCATCAGGCCACTGTATGAATAATCATTTTAACGCTATCTCAACTCCCTGGGGAGCAAATAATCAGGCTACAGATGAACTTACTTTTGTTAGCGTTCATAATATTCTTTCTCGGCCCGCACATGCACACAGTTTTACTCTTGCGTGGGGGAAAACAATGCGAGTTCAAAGGTACTTTGCCAAATGTTGCAACCCTGGGATCAGCGCAGCTTTGAGCACCGAGCTCCCTCTTCATAGGCGACTGCACGTGGAGCGCTCTAAGAGAGTGGCCAGAACCCCAGAGAAGGGGCGCAGAGGGCAAGTACAGGAAGGCAGACGTGTGGGCAGGGGGAAGGGTGTATGTGCAGATGTTTCAGGAAGGGGAGAAATTCGAAGAGGAGAAATGTGGGCAAGAGAGGGGTCCAATATGGCGCTGGGGAAAGGAGCAGAGGCAAAGGCAGACACGAGAAAATACAGGATGAAGATTCACAAAAACCAAAGAAGAGAGCAGAAGAGGAGTATCAGGAAGACAGAAGCACGTAATGGAACCTCAAAGAGAGAGAGGAAAAAGTTGCTCCTGCAGTGCCATCTGCCACCGCAACACCCCCTCACTCCATCCTGCCCACGTCTTGCCATTTCACCCTGGCCGTTCTTTGCTGCCTCTCCATCCAGCTCTGCCTTGTCCCCACCCTGGGGCACACTTGCTGCCTGGCTTGGCTGACGCCGTCCACACGGCAAACGAGCAAAAATAAAAGGCCTGGCCCTGGTAGCCCCCGGCCATAATCCCAGGCCCGCTCCGTGCGAGCGAAATGAGCAATATCTCTTTGTTACAGAATTATGATTTTCTCATTGTCGGACCACCAATTGTAATAAAAAAGAATCGAAATATTATCACACACATTTTGAACTTCGATAATAGAGTTTGCCCCCAGCAATGCCGGGCAAAATAGGCTGGTGAATAATGTCGTCAGAAAATGAAATGAGACGTTTGCAATAATCTTTTGATCTTTGAGGGGGACTGTCCAAATCATTACTAGAGTATGGCTGGAAGGTGGAGTCAGGAAGAGAATCAAACAAGTCTCGACTTTCTTCTCGAGGGTCGACGTCGTGCAGGGCTGGAGGCTATTTGGCTAATATCGCCCTCTCTCGCTCCAAAACAAGATAGGTTTGCCCGTCTGCGTGCTTGTCTGCTTTCTTGCCTGTCTACCTTCCTGCCTGCCTATCGCTCTGCTTTCTTGCCTGTCTACCTTCCTGCCTGCCTATCGCTCTGCTTTCTTGCCTGTCTACCTTCCTGCCTGCCTATCGCTCTGCTTTCTTGCCTGTCTACCTTCCTGCCTGCCTATCGCTCTGCTTTCTTGCCTGTCTACCTTCCTGCCTGCCTATTGCTCTGCTTTCTTGCCTGTCTACCTTCCTGCCTGCCTATCGCT